>CM023490.1:59516462-59614731 GCA_013339685.2 Hyalomma asiaticum | reverse complement strand
CTCTACGATGCGGGAAAACGCATTTTGTGCGACTTCTGATCGAGTCAAAATTTCACAAAAAAACCAAGACTATAGTCTTACCTTTTTTGGCATTTTGGGCAAAATTTTGAGAGACCGTATTTTTATTCAGGAAGGCGCGCAATAAGTAGGGGAATGCTCTACGATGCGGGAAAACGCATTTTGTGCGACTTCTGATCGAGTCAATATTTCACAAAAAACCCAAGACTATAGTCTTACCTTTTTCGGCATTTTGGGCAAGATTTTGAGAGACCGTATTTTTATTCAGGAAGGCGCGCAATAAGTAGAGGAATGCTCTAGGATGCTGGAAAACGCATTTTGTGCGACTTCTGATCGAGTCAATATTTCACAAAAAAACCAAGACTATAGTCTTACCTTTTTTGGCATTTTGGGCAAAATTTTGAGAGACCGTATTTTTATTCAGGAAGGCGCGCCATAAGTAGAGGAATGCTCTACGATGCGGGAAAACGCATTTTGTGCGACTTCTGATCGAGTCAATATTTCACAAGAAACCCAATACTATAGTCTTACCTTTTTTGGCATTTTGGGCAAATTTTGAGAGCACCGTATTTTTATTCAGGAAGGCGCGCAATAAGTAGAGGAATGCTCTACGATGCGGGAAAACGCATTTTGTGCGACTTCTGATCGAGTCAAAATTTCACAAAAACCCAATACTATAGTCTTACCTTTTTTGGCATTTTGGGCAAAATCTTGAGAGACCGTATTTTTATTCAGGAAGGCGCGCAATAAGTAGAGGAATGCTCTACGATGCGGGATAACGCATAGTAAAGTTGTGACCGTTGGTGCCGAAGGTCCTTCTCCGAGATTCCAGCTCCCCGCTCGGCGTCCTAAACGCACCTTCCGAGACGGCATGGGCGAGTTGGGAAGGAGCTGGCTGCCGCTGGTATGGCGGCGATAGGCTCGCGGGCAAAGGTGAAGCGAATGAAGAACGGGCTCATAGACTTCAGTTTAAAGAAATGGAAATGAAAACTTGTATTTACAGTATAGTATACAAAAAGGAAATACAGGGAGTTGACTGGTACATAAAAAATAAAGTTGAAGCTGAACTATACGTAGGGCGACCCTACTCCGGCGTAGCCGGCAGTGCGTAGCACTTTTTTCCACCCGTTCAGCCTCCCGTTCAGCCTCCCCCGTCCCATGGCGGAGCCATCTTTATTACCACAACCGCTCCGCCTTAACGTCTCAGCCGGCGAATCATATTCACTTCGCTCTGGCATTGGGCAGCGATTCCACCTTTTGTCCCGCCTCCTCAATTGGGGCGGTCCAATTGGTGAAATCTCCACCCAGTCTGTTGACGGTGAGAGGGGTATGTTTGTACACTAAAGAAAACACATACATCAGCACTAAACAACACATACATAAATGTAAGCAATGCCACCCAAGGTCGAAGGGCGATGGCAAAGATATGGCGCACGTGAAACGCGTTACTTGCGCACGTGTCGCGTCTGCTCGGGCGCTGTTACCGGAAACGAGCAGGCGCCCAAAAGATTCGCCCGAAAGAGTTGTTATCCGAAGAAAACCTTCCCATGGGGAAGTTGGACCGTCCGCGCGTCTGCTTCTGGTTATCTCAAACCAGCCGAGCCGTACTGGCTCTTACTCAGACCCGTTTAATCGGCACCCCGCTGTGCTTAGACGCATGCTACCCCACGGCGAGCGAGGAAGGAACGCTTGAACCAAAGCCATCCCGCGGCACGCGCGGGCCACAGCCCAGTGACCAAAAACAGGCATTTCCGACGGCGAACAACTAACGGTTCGCGAGTCTCCAGGGCCGTCACCACCGGCATGTTGCATGCCGACGCCACATTCAGCGTATCCGCCCCAGGTCGTCGTAATGACGCCCGAGGTGCGGTTTGCTGCGTGCTCACGCACAAAGGGGCCCACCCGGGCCTCCGTTCAGGCAAGAGGGGTGGAAGCTTTGTCTCACCGCGGTGCGGACGGGCTACCATATCAGCTCGTCCGTCAATTTCGGAAGCACCGCTTTCCGATCCACCGCCCGCTTCCTCCCTGCGCGCGCGGGCGCTCACAAGGTCGTGTATACACGTACACCTGGAGCGCCGCGGGGCATCCTAAAGGTCCAGGCCATCCGGGGTCCGCCTGCGTCCCAGCCGCGACCACTGTCCAAGCATCCCCCCTCTCAGCCCCGCAGCGGGGTGCCCGTGTCCCCAGAAGACGCGGAAGACACATATGATGAAAGTAAAGAAAATTAACGGATACGGCCGGGGTCCGACAAACGAAAATCCGATGCCGCGAAACGCGCCCCATTGACCGACGACGCCCGTCGCCGAGTGAAATCTAAAGAAAAGAAAAACGCGCCTTGCTAGCGGCAGGCTTACACGCATCTTGTGCGACTTCTGATCGAGTCAAAATTTCACAAAAAACCCAAGACTATAGTCTTACCTTTTTCGGCATTTTGGGCAAAATCTTGAGAGACCGTATTTTTATTCAGGAAGGCGCGCAATAAGTAGAGGAATGCTCTACGATGCGGGAAAACGCATTTTGTGCGACTTCTGATCGAGTCAAAATTTCACAAAAAACCCGAGACTATAGTCTTGCCTTTTTTGGCATTTTGGGCAAAATCTTGAGAGACCGTATTTTTATTCAGGAAGGCGCGCAATAAGTAGAGGAATGCTCTACGATGCCGGAAAACGCATTTTGTGCGACTTCTGATCGAGTCAAAGTTTCACAAAAAACCCAATACTATAGTCTTACATTTTTTGGCATTTCGGGCAAAATTTTGAGAGACCGTATTTTTATTGAGGAAGGCGCGCAATAAGTAGAGGAATGCTCTAGGGTGCGGGAAAATGCATCTTGTGCGACTTCTGATCGAGTCAAAATTTCACAAAAAACCCAATACTATAGTCTTACCTTTTTTGGCATTTTGGTCAAAATTTTCAGAGACCGTATTTTTATTCAGGAAGGCGCGCACTAAGTAGAGGAATGCTCTACGATGCGGGAAAACGCATGTTGTGCGACTTCTGATCGAGTCACAATTTCACAAAAAAACCCAATACTATAGTCTTACCTTTTTTGGCATTTTGGGCAAGATTTTGAGAGACCGTATTTTTATTCAGGAAGGCGCGCAATAAGTAGAGGAATGCTCTAGGATGCGGGAAAACGCATCTTGTGCGACTTCTGATCGAGTCATAATTTTACAAGAAACCCAAGACTATAGTCTTACCTTTTTTGGCATTTTGGGCAAAATCTTGAGAGACCGTATTTTTATTCAGGAAGGCGCGCAATAAGTAGATGAATGCTCTATGATGCGGCCAAACGTATTTAGAGCGACTTCTGATCGAGTCATAATTTCACAAAAAACCCAATACTATAGTCTTACCTTTTTTGGCATTTTGGGCAAGATTTTGCGAGACCGTATTTTTATTCAGGAAGGCGCGCAATAAGTAGAGGAATGCTCTAGGATGCGTTTTCGGCCATTATGGCCAAATATTTCGGCCATTTTCGCTCGATTCGGACGGGGTCGCATTTTTCTCAAAAATGGCAAGTCTATAGCCTTGGGAAATTAAAGAAAATCGAGCAAAATACGATATCGTTTTATTTCGGCCTGTTTCACTCGATTCGAACGGGGTCGCATTTTTCTCAAAAATGGCAAGTCTATAGCCTTGGAAAATTAAAGAAAATTGAGCAAAATAGAATATTGTTTTATTTCTGCCAGTTTCGCTCGATTGGGACGGGGTCGCATTTTTCTCAAAAATGGAAAGTCTATTGCCCTGGGAAATTAAAGTAAATCGAGCAAAATACGATATCGTTTTATTTCGGCCAGTTTCACTCGATTGGGATGGGGACGCATTTTTCTCAAAAATGGCAAGTCTATAAGCTTTGGGAAATTAAAGAAAATTGAGCAAAATACGATATGATAATATTTCGGCCAGTTTCGCTCGATTCGAACGGGGTCGCATTTTTCTCAGAAATGGCAAGTCTCAGAAATTAAAGAAAATCGAGCAAAATACGATATCGTTTTATTTCGGCCAGTTTCGCTCGATTGGGACGGGGTCGCATTTTTCTCAGAAATGGCAAGTCTATAGCCTTGGGAAATTGAAGAAAATCGCCCAAAATACGATATCGTAATATTTCGGACAGTTTCGCTCGATTGGGACGGGGTCGCATTTTTCTCAGAAATGGCAAGTCTATAGCCTTGGGAAATTAACGAAAATCGAGCAAAATACGATATCGTAATATTTCGTGACGTTTCGCTCGATTCGGACGGGGTCGCATTTTTCTCAAAAATGGCAAGTTTCGCCTTGGGAAATTTAAGAAAATCGAGCAAATTACGATATCGTAATATTTCAGCCAGTTTCGCTCGATTCGAACGGGGTCGCATGTTTCTCAAAATTGGCAAGTCTATTGCCTTGGGAAATTAAAGAAAATCGAGCAAAATACGATATCGTTTTATTTCGGCCAGTTTCGCTCGATTGGGACGGGGTCGCATTTTTCTCAAAAATGGCAAGTCTATAGCCTTGGGAAATTAAAGAAAATTGAGCAAAATACGATATCGTTTATTTCGGCTAGTTTCGCTCGATTCGGACGGGGTCGCATTTTTCTCAAAAATGGCAAGTCTATAGACCTGGGCAATTAAAAAAAATCGAGCAAAATAGAATATTGTTTTATTTCGGCCAGTTTCGCTCGATTCGAACGGGGTCGCATTTTTCTCAGAAATGGCAAGTCGATAGCCTTGGGAAATTAAAGAAAATTGAGCAAAATACGATATCATAATATTTCGGCAAGTTTCGCTCGATTCGAACGGGGTCGCATTTTTCGCAAAAGTGGCAAGTCTATAGCCTTGGGAAATTGAAGAAAATCGAGCAAAATACGATATCGTTTTATTTCGGCCAGTTTCGCTCGATTGGGACGAGGTCGCATTTTTCTCAAAAATGGCAAGTCTATAGCCTTGGGAAATTAAAGAAAATCGAGCAAAATACGATACCGTTTTATATCGGCCTGTTTCGCTCGATTCGAACGGGGTCGCATTTTTCTCAAAAATGGCAAGTCTATAGTCTTGGGAAATTAAAGAAAATTGAGAAAAATAGAATATTGTTTTATTTCGGCCAGTTTCGCTCGATTCGGACGGGGTCGGATTTTTCTCAAAAATGGCAAGTCTATAGCCTTGGGAAATTAAATAAAATCGAGCAAAATACGATATCGTTTTATTTCGGCTAGTTTTGCTCGATTCGGACGGGGTCGCATTTTTCTGAAAAATGGCAAGTCTATAGCCCTGGGAAATTAAAAAAAATCGAGCAAAATAGAATATTGTTTTATTTCGTCCAGTTTCGGTCGATTCGAACGGGGTCGCATTTTTCTCAGAAATGGCAAGTCGATAGCCTTGGGAAATTGAAGAAAATTGAGCAAAATACGATATCATAATATTTCGGCCAGTTTCGCTCGATTCGGACGGGGTCGCATTTTTCTGAAAAATGGCAAGTCTATAGCCTTGGGAAATAAAAAAAAGATTGTGTAATACACAATATCTTCGTATTTCGGCCAGATTCGCTCGATTTGAGTAGGGTGGCATTTTTCTGGAAACTGGCCTTGGGAAATTAAAGAAAATTTAGAAAAATACTATAACGTTTTATTTCGGCAAGTTTCGCTCGATTAGAACGGGGTCGCAGTTTTCTCAAAAATGGCCTTGGGAAATTAAAGAAAATCGAGGAAAACACGATATTGTTTTATTTCGGCCAGTTTCTCTCGATTCGTAAGGGGTCGCATTTTTCTCAAAATGGGCAAGACTGGCCTGGGGAAATTATAAAAAATTGAGCAAAATATGATATCGTTGTACTTCGGCCAGTTTCACACGATTCGAACGACGTCGCATTTTTTTCAATAATATCATGTCTATAGCCTAGGGATATAAATATATTTGAGTAAAATACAATATCTTTGTATTTCTGCCAGTGTCATTCGATTCGTATGGTGTCGAATTTTTCTGCCCTGCCACGGTGGTCTAGTGGTTATGGCACTCGGCTGCAGATCCGAAGGTCGTGGGATCGAATCCCGGCCGCGGCGTCTGCATTTTCTAAGGAGGCGGAATGTTGAGGCCGGTGTGCTGTGCGATGTCCGAGCGCGTTAAAGAACCCCAGGTGCTCGAAATTTCCGGAGCCCACCACTACGGCCTCTCTAACAATCGGAGCGTGGTTGGGGACGTTAAACCCCACAAATCAATCGATCGAATTTTTCTCGAAAATGGCAAGTCTAACTTTGGCAAAATAATTAAAATCAAGTAAAATGCGATAGCATTTTTTTTTCAGACGTCTTCATTCGATTTGAGCAGGGTTCCATTTGTCTCAAATATGGCAAGCCTATATTTTTGGAAAATAATAAAATGGAGTACAATACGATATCGTTTATTTCGGTCAGTTTAGGTCGATTCGAGCGGCTTCGCAATTTTCTCAAAAATATCAAGTTTATAGCCTTGGGAAATTAATTAAACTCGAGTAAAATATGATATCGTTGTATTTCGGCCAGTATAGTTCGATTCGAACGGGGTCGCACTTTTCTCAGAAATGGCAAGTCAATGATGGACTTGCCATTTCTGAGAAAAGTGCGACCCCGTTCGAGTCGAGCGAAACTGGCCGAAATAGAACGATATCGTATTATGCTGAATTTTCTTTAATTTAGAATTTAATTAATATCGAGTAAAATATGATCTCGTTGTATTTCGGCCAGTATAGTTCGATTCGAACGGGGTCGCATTTTTCTCGAAAATGGCAAGCCCATAGGCTTGGGAAAATAATTAAAATCGAGTAAAAAGCGATGTAGTTGTATTGAGGCAAGTTTCGTTCGATTTGAGCGGCTTCGCAATTTTCTAAGAAATCTAGCATGTCGAATCGAACGAAACTGGCCGTAATACAATGATATCGTATTTTACTGCATTTTAATTAATTTCCAACGCTATAGACGACATTTTTGAGAAACATGTGACCGCGTTCGAATGGAGTGAGACTGGCCGATATACAATGATATCGTATTTATCTCGACTTTAATTAATTTGCCGAGGCTATAGGCTTGCCGTGTATGAGAAAAATTCTACGCCGTTCGAATCGAATGAAACTGGCCTAAATAGAATGATATCGTATATTTGCTGGATTTTAATTTATTTATTAAGGCTATAGGCCTGCCATTTTTGAGAAAAAGCGACACTGTCGAATTCGAATGACACTGGGCGAAATACAACGATGTGATATTTTACTCGATTTTAATTAATTTCCGAAGGGACTTGCCGTTTCTGAAAAAATGCAACGCCGTTAAAATCGAACGAAGCTGGCCGAAATACAACGATGTCGTTTCTTACTCGATTTCATTTAATTTCCTAAGGCTAGAGAGAGAGGGAGAGAGAGAGGGAGAGAGAGAGAAATAATCTTTATTGAGGGACCAGGCGTTGTGAGCCAATTGCTACCTCCTCAGTCGAGGTAGCCGTGGCTCGCTCCATCTGCTCGAGCCCTGTCGACAAACCAAAGTTGCTTTCTAAGATCTTGCGTCAGCATCAGGGCCTCGCACTTGTCTTCTATAGCTTGTTCGACAGAATTAGCTGCTTCGTTGAGTCTGGTAGTGTCTGTTGGTGGTTTTGCCGATGGTATATACGGGTTATCCTTGCATCCCAACACCGTATGGCTCACTGTGTTGGGCGTGTCCGGCGGCCAGAACTTGTAGTCCGGCCCGTACGCCCCGGGATACATCGCATGCAGCAGAGTTCCAGGCTGGTATGTTCGAACCTGAATTCTTCTCGAGGTCATGGCTTGTTGCCTGTTGAGTTTCTTGTGTGCTGGCGGGTAATGCCTTCTTTGTTTCCTGGAGTGCGCCAATATGTGAGAGTACTTCCTCGGTATGCGCTCATACTCTTTGTCACAGCTTAGTGTCGGTGTTACCTACATGTCGGAGATGGCTCGGCATCCGTGATCTCGAGCCGCAGCGTGCGCCGCCTGGTTTCCCGCGAGAGACTCGTGTCCCGGCGTCCAGATGATGTTTGCCTCTTCTACCGTAGCGTTCAATAACAGTTTATTTGCTGCCTTTCCGATTCTTCCGATCAAATACCTCCTGCACGTTTCCCGAGAGTCAGTGACCACAGTAACGAAGGTCTTCTTGCATGTTATGATCGCCAGGGCTATGCCGAGTTCCTCCGGTGTGCTCATGTCTTTTGCACGTATTGATACGGCATTCAGCTCTGTATTCCTCTCGCCGACCACGCTGATCGCGAACCGGTCGTTTTTTAGGTGTGCCGCTGCATCCGTGTGTCCCACATTTTCGTCTTCGGTATTGATGCGTAGGAGCATTCGCTGTACCGATCGAACTCATGCCTGTGTTGTTGCCTGATTGTACTCGTGATGCATGTTTCTAGGTATTTTATCTACGTGAATCATGTCTCTGATATTGTGCGGGATACGTTCGGGCATATGTCTGTCATACTCAATTTGGTAGCCCAAATCTTCAAGCGAGGCTCTTCCGGTATTTGTCCGTTTGAATCTCTCTAGCTGGTTGGTTTTATGCGGCTCCGCGAGCTGCTTCCATGTGTTATACACTCCCATTTGAAGGAATTTCGCCGTTGACTGAAAGGTGGTAGGCCAATGACAATCTTGAAGGCTTTTCCGATGAGTACATTGCGTTTTTCTCGTTGGCTGTTTTCATGTCTACGTATGGGGTCTCGTATGTTATTCGTGTTTAAAGCCTGTATTATTCTGATGGAGTCTTCTTCTTTGAGGCCTTGTCTTTTGATTGTCACCCTTTTGATCAGGTGGGTTATTTGCTGTCCTGTTTTCTGAACTATTCCCAGCTTCACTTCCAGTTCCGTCCTTTTGTACCAAGAGTCCGAGGACACGGAATGACGATTCCTCCTACCTTTACTTCCGGATCTACCATCTGCAGTGGTTGTCGCCCTTTTGTGCATTTTCTTGAAACTAAGAGCTCAGACTTTTCTGGTGAGCACTTTAGTCCACATGCTTCTAAGTATTTTTCAGTTGCATCAACCTTTTCCTGTAGAGCGTCTTGCTGTTTACCTGTCGACCCACCTTTAGTCCATATGGTGAGGTCATCAGCATACATTGCATGGCCGATGTCGTTTATTTCTTCTAGTTTCTTAGGTAGCGAGCTCATGGCCAGATTAAATATCATCGGCGAAATGACGGAGTCCTGTGGCGTTCCGTTTGATGGCATTTCGAATTTTTCGGAGCGTTATTTTGCCTATTCCAACTGTGGCTGTCCTTTTCCTTAGGAAGGATCTGATGTAGTTGTATGCCTTTTCTCCGCAGTTGTAGACATTAAGGTGTTGTAGGACAACTTCATGTGTCACGTTGTCAAAGGCTCCTTTGACGTCAAGTGCAAGAATCGCTCTCTTGCTGTGCGTATCCAGTCAGTCGATCACTTTTTCTTTGAGTTGAAGCAGCACGTCTTGCGTGGACAGATGAGCCCTGAATCCGAACATGGTTTTTGGGATGTTCCCGCTGTCTTCAAGATAATCTGTGATACGTTTGTGCACCATGGGTTCAAAAAGTTTCCCAGCACACGAGGTGAGGGAAATAGGCCCTAGGTTCGGAATGCTGATGGGCTTGTTAGGCTTTGAAATCCTGGCTACCTCGGCATGTTTTCATTCCGGTGGCACTTTATCATCTTCCCAACATTTGTTGATATACTTGAAAAGTGCCTCAGTAGATGCTACGTCTAGGTTCCGTAGTGTGTTGTTGTTTATTATGTCGGAGCCCGGCGCTGTGTTGCGGGTGAGCTTGCTGAGGGCCATCTCGATCTCCGTTGCAGAGAAGGGTCGATCAAGTTTTAGGTTTGGCTTGCCATAATATTCATAAAACTTAGGATCTACAGTTTTGTTTTGTGCCGCACCCAAGATCTTTTCCTTCACTTCTTTGAGAATGTCCTCCTCTGTCTTCGGGTTGTTGTGTATGAGCCTCTGAAGTTATTTGTCTCCTTCTTGGCAAGGAGAGTCCTGAGCACCATCCAGGTGCGTTTGCTATATCTTAAGTTCCCTTGAAGTTTGTTACACGTATCAAGCCAATTTCTTCGTTCGAGTTCTTCAGCGTACTCTTGCGCCTCCTTGGCCAGCTTGGAAATCCCAATTTCGAGCTTGCGGTTGCACTTGTTCCGTTGCCAGCGTTTCGCGAGTGCTCTCCGCGCCTCCCACATGTGCAAAAAATGACACCATCTCCCGTTAAAAGGGACCGTGAGGTGATGCGAAGCAGCGCGGGGGGTGCACACCCCGTTTGCAGCGGTTTGAGTAGGTGCCGCGTTTGCATCAGTTTGACGCTAGCAGACGCTGCCTGCGTCAGCGTTGTCTCTCGCGGGCGAGGGCGCGTTCTCGTTCCTTGCGAGCTGGTAAAGCGTTCATCGAAGAAAGAGCGTTTCCATGGTTAAGAGAGATTATTTATTGTTGTGGAAAGGTGGAAAGGGGGAGGGGCGTGCACGATAACTGTCTCTCCGGAGAGGACACCTCAACCGGTACACTTCAAGGGAAGGGGATATGAAAGAATAGGAAGGAAGGAGGGAGTTCGAAGCACACGCACACACACACACACACACACAAGTCCCACCGAGTCAAAGTCAGCAGGGAGCGAGCTGTCGAGCGGGGTTAAAACCGCCCGGTCAGCCCGGAGTCCTCGATGAAGGTGAGGACTGCGGCGAGAGCGCAGCAGCGTCGACGTTCAGACCAGCCTGATGGAAAGAGCACGTCTTCTTCCGTGACACAGGGCAGCCCGAGGTTGCGGTAGCGAGCGCGCAGCTGCTCGCGCTCGCTGTCGAAGGCCGGGCACTCGCACAGGAGGTGGGAGAGGGTTTCATCCTCTACGCAGTCGCGGCACGCGGGAGAGGAGAAACCGCGGAGTCGATGGGGGCGCTCCGCTGGCCAAACACCGCCGGTGCGCAAGGCGAGGAGGAGAGTGCGCTCTCGCCGGGAGAATCCAGTTGCCGGGAGTGGGCGTGGCTGGCTGCCGTCAACAACGCGGGCGTCGGGATGAGCGCGCGCGACCTCTCTGCGAAAGTTTATCCTCGCGCAATCGTAAGAGCTCGCGCAATCGCTCATCGGGGTGTCCGGGCTGTGGGCGCGCTTTGCGAGGTCATGTGCTGTCTCGTTGCCCGCAGTGCCTACGTGCGCAGGGAGCCACTGAAGGACCACGTCGAGTCCGCTCTCCTGCAGGGATAGAAGGCTGCGGGCAACACGTTGGGCGAGCGGCGGGCCGCGTTCCTCCTTCGCGATTAGACGCAGGGCCGGCTTCGAGTCACAAAAAATGGCTGCAGTTGCGACGGCCGGCGTTTCCCGAAGGAGGTCCACGGCCAGTTGGAGTCCGACGATTTCGGCTGTCGTCGACGAGGCACAGTACCCGAGTCGGCACTGTTTGGACACACCGTGTCCGGGCGCGGTGCACGCAGCAGCAGCCGAACGGTCCGCCAACACCGAGCCATCCGTGAACAGGTGTGTCCGTCCGGCAAGGTCGTCGTGTATCCTCGACGCCGCCTCCTGCGCGACCGCACCGCGAGGCATGTGCCGCTTCTCGCGCACTCCCGGGACAGTCACACACACGCGCAGGTGAAGGTCGCGGTGAGGGGCAGGCCAACGCGCACAAGACACAGGGTCGTCGCACACGATGCCTTCATAGATGTCCATGATGCGCCCCACGCGCGACTCGGGAACACTGCGCAGGTACTGGAAGAGCGGGCCAGTGCCGGGAGCACGATGGAGACGCTCCATGTGACACAGGGCTCGCATGTCGGCCGTGAGAGATGGAGGCCATGCACGAGCCTCCGCCAAGGTGTCCACAACACGAGAAGAACGAGGCATCCCATAGCACATGCGGAGAACTCGGCGGCGGTCACGGTCGATCTGGAGCCACTGTATCGCGGACACACTGCACAGGGGAAGGGCATAAAACACGAGGGATAGTGCCATTGCCTCATAAATTGCACAGGCAAATGAGGGGGGGGGGGCAACCATTCCCTCGTGCTAGCAGCCTGAGCACACAGAACTCCACGCGGCGAGTGGCCTGACGAATGTGTCGCACCTCGGGGTGCCACCGGACACTATTGTCGATCGTCAGCCCGAGGTACCGCACGCTGTTCCGCCAGGAGATGGGCGCACCGTGGAGCTGAAGGCACGGCATGGTGCAGCGCGGGGCGGCTCGGGGGTGGACAACAATGCCTCGGTCTTCGCCGGCGAGATGGTGAGTCCGATGCCGGCGATGAAAGTGGCCACACAATGGAGCGCCTGCTGCAAGGATGCACGCACCCTGCTCGCTTGCTGCGTGGGGCCCCTCACGTACAGAGCGACGTCGTCGGCGTAGATCACAGCGCGTACAGGGAAGGGTGCCGCGCTCGGTAGGCACTCGATGAGTGGCACGAGCACAACATTAAAGAGAAAAGGGCTCAGTACACTTTCCTGTGGCACGCCCGATGACACTGGGCGCGGTGTGCTCGTTGCCCTCCCCACGCGCACACAGAACGTGCGATCGGCGAGGAAGGCCTGCACGTAGCGCAGGAGCTTGCCCTCGACTCCGAGCGCACGAACTGCATCGATGATGGATTCGTGGGGGAGGGAGTCAAAGGCCGACTTGACGTCGAGAAGGAGCAAGATGGCCATCTCTCTGTCGTACAGGGCTTGCTCGAGGGTGCTCACGACGGTGGCGAGGCAGTCGGCTGTGGCACGACCGGGACGGAAGCCGCACTGTTCCGCCGGGAAGAAGCCACGAGCCGTCGCAATCCACCGCAGGCGATGTAAGGCCATGCCCTCCATGGTTTTCCCAGCCACGGAGGTCAGCGAGATAGGCCGGTAGGAGTTCAGCTCCCGCGGCGGCTTACCTCGCTTCAGGGCAGGGATCACTACGGCCGAGCGCCACGCATCCGGAAGGCGGCCGCAGGAAAACACCCGGTTGTATTCCTACAGCAGGACAGGGCGCTGTGGGGAGTCCAGGTTCCGGAGCATCTGATGCGCAATCCGGTCAGCGCCCGGAGCACTGCGCTTTCGGTTGCGGAGGAGGACTCTTTCCAGTTCAGAGAGAGTGAAGTCCTCCTCGCACAGGGCGCGGATGTCTGCAGCCAAGACCGGTTCTACGGGAGGGAGGGTGCGTTGGGCTGGGCGCATGGTCGCTACGGCGTGCGGTGCTGCTGGCGGAACTTCAAAAGCTGATGCCAGAAGCTTCGCAAGTTGTTCCTCGGTGATGCCGCGCGCGACTGGCGATAGCGAGGACAGGGAAGCGCGACACTTTCGGCTGTATCATGGCGCGCATTATGCGCCAGCGGCGGTCGTGTCTTCGGGGGTCGCTGAGTGACGAACACACCCCTGTCCAGCTTCGATCTCGTAGCCGCCGCGCGTGACGTCGGCACACCGCGTCGAGGCGATTGTAGCGAGTCCATGCGCCAGAGTCCGCCGATGACTGGAGGGCGCGTCGCTCCTTGCGCCGCCGAACCGCACGAAGGTTCAACAGTTTGATGTCGGGCACGGGCGATCCGGCAGGCACCACACAGCGCGTCGAGGCACATTCGGCACATGCGGAGATGTGTTCGAAGAAGTCACCCGCGCACTGTTCGGACGCGCACAGCTCACGAAACATCGGCCACCTCACCACACTGTAAACACGCATTGCACCGCGGGCGGTCTGAGAGGGCGACAGGGAGATGGGGTAGTGATCCGACCCGGCCGTGTCGGCGTCTCGCTTCCACTCATACGAGCAGCCTTCCGACACAAGGGCCAGGTCGATCACAGTGCTGTTGATACCAGGGCGGACGAACGTAGGTAGTCCCGTGTTCAGCACGAGGAGGCCCGCCCTTGTGATCACTTCCCGCAGGTCACTGCCGCGCTTTTTGGACCTGGCACAGCCCCAGGAGATGTGATGGGCGTTGAAATCCCCGCACAGCACCTGGCCACACGCGAGCACTGAAACCATGGTCCATGGTCGACGCGCGCCGTTCGGAGAGGAGAGGAGGAATGCCGAGAGGAGAGATGAGACAAGGAGAGGAGGGGGAGGAGGATGAACATGTGCAGTGCGGGCGTGGACGCCACACGGCGGATGGATGGATGGAGGGAGGGAGTGACATTGCCCCGACCATAAGCTGCTTCGCACCTAATAAGTGGGGGTCGACCACGGGAGTGTCTTGTGACAGCTGGGCTGTCTTCGGGTACTTCTCGGCTCTTTCCACGATTCCGTTGACCCACATTTCTATGTCGTCTATGGACGCACAACCAGCGTTCTCGTCTTTACGAAAAGCCTGCCAATCTGTGATCTTGGCGGTTCCAATATTCCTCGTCTATTTGTAATGCGGGATGATTGTACTATGTAGGGATCGCTCCCCAGGTTCATGCTGCTCCACTCATAGCGTTTGATTCCTCGCACGAACATGAGATCGGGGATAGTGTTTCTGGACACGCTGTTGCCGATGCGCGTCGGTGTCACAGGGTCGTTGAGCAGAGTGAGAATGTGCTGCTGGGTTACGGTATGCACATCTTCTCCTTTCTTCTTTGAAGCTGTGTAACCCCAAGCCACGTGTGGAGCATTGAAGTCACCAACCACTATCAGTCCGCTATCCTTAGTCAGTTTCTTAACTTCTCGTAGTAGTTTCTCTAGTTCCTTTAGGTGATCCTTCGGTGGGATGTACACATTGAGTGCATACAGTCTTCGCTGCTGCTTTTTCTGGGGCAAAATTTCTACAAGAGTAGTGCTCGATACGATGTTGGACGTCATGGCGCTGAGCGTTAATATTCTTCTTGGTGAGGATCGCTGTTCTTTTCTTACCATCGGTGACGTGAGTAAGGTAACCCCTGACCTTGAAGTCTACTGCTTCGGTTTCTTGAAGGGCTATAATATCTGGGTCCAACTGCATGCATAATTGTGCGAGGTGGTTTCTTTTACTTCTGATAGAATGACATTTCAATTGCCAAATCTTGAGCCGTGGGTGTTGTCCGGAGTCTATTATCTTAGCAGGCCTCGCCATCTTGTTCATTTTAAGGTTTTGGGCACCTTGGCTTTTCTTACCGGGTACTTGGGCTTTTTCCGTGAGTTGTCTCTTTCTTCAAGCATGTGAAGACGCTGGCTGAAGCTTTCCCCAGATTGCGTCATTTTCGTTTCAAGTGTCTGGATCTGGCGCTCTATTTCACTTTTGATTGATTGGAACTCGGTCTGTATCATATGCGTTATCGTAGTCTGGATAGCTTAAGATACCTTGGCCATTATGGTGTTCATCATAACTGCCACGTTAGAGTTTATATGGTCTTCAAGTGCCTTGAGGTCATTCGGTGTTGTTAACGATTGCTCTGCAGGTGCGGATGGTGCCGGTTGTGGAGGTGGCGCTTGTGGTACCTATGAGAGCGGCCGCGGTTGTGGTGCTTGTTGGGTTTGTTCTCTCCGTAGCATTTGTATTTTGTGCAATAGATGCTCAAGTTGCTTTCCTATGCTGGCAGTTTCTTCTTCTGCTCTTCCAATTATCTCTTCAAATCATGATTCTGTCTTCGAAGAATCGCTGCCGTGTCATCGCACCTCGACTGTCTTGTTGCAGCGCCACTATTCGCGGTCGATGGCTGACCGTCCCCTGTGATGATATTCGCCCAGCTCACCTTTCTCTGTGCGTTGTCGCGACGATGTCCGAAGTGGCCGTCCTGAGGACGCTTTGTTCTCTTCTGCTGTTATCAGTCGTTGACTGCTGCGATGGCAACGCCGTCATGAGATGCTTGTTGTCATTCATATTCGCTACATTTGGTTGGCACCGTAAGTTTTTCTCTCTTGATCTTGATTGCTCCCTGACTCTCAACGGTGGAGGGGGGGGGGGGTCGCTTTTCAGCTTCCTTCGGCACTCCCGAAGCTTACATTTCGGCTCGCATTTGTGGTTCTTTGGCTCATAGTTTTGTTCTCCGCATTTATAACATATATCGTCGTTTTTGGCTAGGACAGATGTCTGTGTCCGATGTCCCCGCATGATCGGCGGAACTGTACTGATCTTCTGTAGGGTCTACAGCGGCTAAACGTGCATACAACCTTGACATAGAACGGCACGGGGGGGCCCTCGAAGGTAATCACCACTGATGTCGACCTTCCTAGCATTTTCGCGTACAGAATTTTGCAATCGCTATTCATTTCAAGTAGATCTGCTAGCTGCTGGTCAGTGGTACCTGGCTTTATTCCATGAACAACGCCACGGGCAGTGCCCGGAACTGGCTTGAGGTACGGTGTGACTGCACATGTTGCGCGCCCTATTTGGATGCCTGTTACTTCTGCAAGCTTACGTGCGCAGTCTTCTTCCTCAGTACTTGCCAGAATTAAGTTCTGGCGCCACTGTGCCTGTATAATCACTGGCGTAGAGTTCCTGGAGTGCGATTCCACATGCTTGGGATAATCCTCTTGCTAACGCTCCGTCCTGCCAACTGGATACTTTACTACCTTCCTGTGGTCTGCACACAATTGTACAGTGATTCTCTGATAGCGGCGGCATCGTTGGACGGAGAAGGCGTCGTATGCTTGGGTTGTGGCCCCATGTTTTTGAGGCGTTACTTGCGCTTGCCCGTCTGTCGCGCCCAACTCCTTGCTGCCCTCGACGGGGACTCTTTGTGCGTGCTCTGGGTTGCGATAGATTCTTTTTCATCTTGCGTCGCGCCAGAAGTGTTTGTCCGCTGTTGCTATCGAACGCTGTTTACATGCCGTTCATCATCTCAGCGTCCACATTGTAGGTTTCTGCTGTGAGCGTCGTTCGGTCAACATCCATAACGCTGGGTGGCACATGCGTTAAAACAGAAGAAAGAAAGAACGTTGCTGATCAGCCATACTTGCGCGTGGAGCGTGAACCGCGAGGCGCGTGGCGCGAGCGCTTGGCCTCGGTAAGGGGACGCGGCAATCCACAGTAGGCTTAACTGGGCGGCGGCGTCGCCTTGCAATTTTTTAGATGCGAAGCAGCTCTTTGACTAGCCTGTGTAACGCTGTCCCTCCGTGCGTCCGTACGAACGCACCGCAACGCGCTCCCCTCGCCGCAGGTGTTGGAGCGGTGCCAAGTAGGTCACGCCGCAGCTGCGCGTTGACGTCACGCTCCCCTCGCAGTGCGCGCTGACGTCCCTCTCTCCCTCGCCTGCCGCGCGCTCGCCGCAGCGCCCGCAGCTGCCGCCTCGTGCGTTCGCCCGCAACACCTGCCGCTACCGCCGCTCGCTACACCGCCGACTCGTCGGTTCACGCGCAAAAAACACCATCTTCCCAAAGGGAACCCTGATGGGATGCGAAGCACCCGCGTTAGCGCCGTTCAACCCGTGACGCCACCCGTGCGCAACGCTGCTGCTTCGCATCCCATCAGGGTTCCCTTTGGGAAGATGGTGTTAATTTTTTTTCAAGAGCGGTACTTGAGTGAAAACTGAACTCACGTGGCCGCCCGTGGTCTCTCTGGAGAGCCTTCCCTGAGCTTCGTCGAATGAGGCGAACAGTCAGGCGTTGCCGGTTGGTGTTTCGCAGGAGTTACACGCTGAAACGGGAGCGCACATTGACAGCAAGTCTGCACGGTTGGCCCACTTGGGGAGGTTCTTCCAGGGCTATAGACTTGCCATTTTTGAGAAAAGTGCGACACCATTGGAATCGAAGGAAACTGGCCGAAGTATAAGGACACCGTATTTTACTAGATTTTAAATAATTCCGCAAGGTTATAGACTTGCCATTTTTGAGAAAAAGGCGACCCCGTTCGAATCGAACGAAACTGGTTTAAATACAACATCGAATTTTACTCAATTTTAATTAATATCCTAGGGCTATAGACTCACCATTTTTTAGAAAAATGCGACCCCGTTCGAATCGAACGAAACTGGCCGAAATAGAACGATATAGTATTTTACTCGATTTTAATTATTTCCCAAAGCTTTAGACTTGCCAATTCGACCCCGCTCAGTTTGAACGGGGTCGAATTGTGCTGTCCAATGGCATGCCTATAACCTTGGGAAATTACGTCAAATTGAGAAAAATTTTGTTTCTGAGTATTTAATTTATTTCTGGGGTTTAACGTCCCAAAACCAGCTCTGATTATGGAAAAGCCATAGTGGAAATCTTCGGAAATTTCCACCACCTGGGGTTCATTAATCAGTGGTGACGTCGCACAGCGCAGGGGTGTCAACGTTTCGCCTCCATCGAAATGCAGCCGCCGCGGCCGGGGTTCGATCCCAAGACCTTTGGATCAGCAGTCGAGGCCATAACGACTAGACCACCGTGGCGGGAATTTCCGAGTGTTTCGTCCCATTTTGTTCAACGTTAACGGGGTCGCATTTTTCTGTGCAATGACAAGTCTATAGCCTTGGGCGATTAAGTAAAATCGAAGAAAATTCAGTTTCTGAGTATTTCATGCCGTTTGGTTGATTTTCAACGGCGTCGCATTTTCCTCTGAAATGGCAGAATTTCGTTGCCGACTATTTCGTCCCGTTGGGTTCACTTTGAACGATGTCGCATTTTCCTCTGAAATAGCAAGCCTTGAGAGATTAAGTAAAATCGAGGAAAATTCAGTTTCTGAGTATTTCGTTCCGTTTGGTTGAATTTCAACGGCGTCGCATTTTCTCTGAAATGCAGAATTTCGTTGCCGAGTGTATTGTCCCGTTTGGTTCAGTTTGAACGATGTCGCATTTTCCTCTCAAATGGCAAGTCTATAGCCTTGGGAATTCAAGTAAAATCGAGCGAAATTCAGTTTTTGAGTATTTCGTGCTGTTTGGTTGATTTTCAACGGTGTCGTATTTACCTCTCATATGGCAAATCTGTAGACTAGAGAAATAAGTTAAATCGAGTAAAATTCGTTTTCCGAGTATTTTGTCCCGTTGTTCCAGTTTGAGCGGCGTCGCATTTTCCTCTCAAATGGCAAGTCTATAGCCTTGGGAAATTAAGCTAAACAAAGCAAAACAGTATTTCGTTCCGCTTGGTTTAATTTGAACACAGTCGAATTGTGCTGTCCAATGGCAAATTCAGTGGCTATTTCGCGAAGTTTATTTGATTTTCAAATGTGCCGGATTTTCCTCTAATATCGAAAGCCTTGGGAAACTACGTAAAACCGAGGAAAATTCTCTTTCTGAGTATTTGATTTATTTCTGAGGTTTAATATCCCAAACCAGCTCTCATTATGGAGAAGCCATAGTGGAGATCTTCGGAAATCTGGGGTTGTTTAACGTGCACTGACATCGCACAGCACACGGGCCTCAACATTTCGCCTCCATGGAAATGCAGCCGCCGTGGCCGGGATTCGATCCCGCGACCCTCGGATCAGCAGCCGAGTGCCATAACCACTAGACCACCGTGGCGGGGCTTTCTGAGTATTTCGTCCCGTTTGGTTGAACTTGAGTGGGGTCACATTTTCCTCTCAAATGGAAAGTCTATAGCTCTGGAAAATTAAGTGAAATCGAGGAAAATTCAATTTCTGAGTATTTCGTCCCCTGTGGTTCATTTTTAACAGTGTCGCATTATCCTGTCAAATGGCAAGTCTGTAGCCTAGGTAAATTAAGTAAAATCGATCAATATTCCGTTTGCGAGTATTTCGTCACGTTTGTTCCAATTTGGACAGTGTCGCAATTTCCACTCATATGGCACGTCTATAGCTTTCGAATGTTAAGTAAAATCGAGCAAAATTGGCTTTCTGGATATTTCATCCAGTCTGGTTTATTTTGGACGGTTAGGCATTATCCTGTCAAATGGCAAGTCTATAGCCTACGGAAATTAAGTAAAATCGAGCAAAATTCAGTCTCGTAGTATTTCGTACTGTTTGTTGATTTTCAACGGTACCGCATTTCCCTCTCAAATGGCAAGTCTATAGCCTTGGGAAATTGAGTAAAATCGAGCAAAATTCAGTTTCTGAGTATTTCTTCCCATTCGGTTCAGTTTGAACGGTGTCGCATTTTCCTCTCAAGTGGCATGTCTCAAATGGGTAACTGAGTAAAATCGAGCAAATTGGGTTTATGAGTATTTCGTCCCGTTTGGTTCAGTTTGAATGGTGTCGCATCTTCCTTTCAAATGGCCTTGAGAAATTGAGCAATAACGAGGAAAATTCCGTTTCCGAGTATTTCGTCGCGTTTGGTTCGCTTTGAACTGCGCCGCATTTCCCTCTCAAATGGCGTTGGGAAATTGAGTAAAATCGAGCAAAATTTGGTTTCTGAGTATTTTTTGCTGTTTCGTTCAATTTGAAAGGTGTGGCATTTTCTCCTTCAATGGCAAATCTATTGGAGACAAAAATTAAGCCTTGGGAAATTAAGTAAAGTAGAACGAAATTCGGTTTCCGAGTATTTCGTCCCGTTGGGTCATCTTAAACGGGGTCGCATTTTGCTCTCAAATGGCACTTCCCTTCGAAGAGGGCATTTCACGTGAGTGGTTGAGATTACAGTGAAGATTAGCATAGTTAGTAATACGCACCCCAGAAGTACGAACTCGATAGCATATTTTAGGAACTAATTTTCGAGCCCGAAAAAAGAAAGCTTCTTTCGCAAGGCTATATACTCACCTTCGATAACGGCATTGCAGGTGGGTAGTTTAGAGTGCTGGAAAATATGTATAGTTACTCACATACACCCAAGATGGGGCCCACTAGCCTCGAGAGCATATGTGAAGAACTAATTTTCGCGGCCCTGAAATGCGCTTCCTTTTCCAAGGCTTACCTTCGAAGAGGGCACTTCAAGTGAGTTGTTTAGATTGCCTGAATATCAGCATAGTTACTAATGCGGCACTCGAGAAGTGACCCACGATCCTCGAGAGCATATTTGAGGAATACCTTTTGAGGCCCGAAAAACGAAATATTCCAGAATGGATGTTATGGACACTCCTCTTGCATAAACCAACAAAGGTGAAAATTTTCTCGGAGGAGTGGCCCTAACATCTTTCAAGATCATTAGCACACCTTTCGGAGCACATCCTGTTTTTCCACTTTCCAGAAAGGATGCTTCCATTACACAGGCACTGACTACCCTTCACTTTTGCATTACCTTCCATAGGTCCTGTCGGCCTTTCTCCAAAGTATAATCTCATACATGCATCATTCAAGTTCTCTCGTTTAGTAACATAACCACGCTTTACGCAGCGCCCCTCTTCCAGGCACAGTCCTCTCCAGGCTGCAAGACGGTGGAGGTGCGTCTTCTCGTGAAAGACCATTGCTGCCATCGCGTCAGCAACCACCAATGCGACATTACCGACGGCCACAAGCTCAAGACCAACAGTCCCAATACCGGATACAACAGTGCAACGTGCATGGCTCATCTCTTTGTTTGCTTCAATATATTGAGGCGTACGGAGCCGGAAGTGCTAACTTTAAACTATTCCCATTTCGGCCAACCTCACTGATTTTTAGAAAGTTGGAAACGCGTTAAGGCCCATTCGGCAAGAATTTCATCTAATCGTGACTACAGATTGGCATCTGTTGGCCTTAATGCACTCTCCGCAAATTCGCGTTGCATGCTCTGCTTCCGAGTTGCTTTCTTTTGTCATTCTTTCCGATTCCAATACTGGCTTTCCCAAAAATTTTCTTTTGGGTGTACACCCCTGTTCATTTAGTTTAGAATTGGCTTAAACCCGTTATACCTTATAGTGGTGTGGGTTACCCCGCAATTTTTTATTTTTACTGCTTATTCGGGGGAAGAACTACAGCCCGAAAAAACGTTTCCTTTCACAAGGCTATACACTTACTTTCGAAAATATTATTTCAGGTGAGTCCTTTTGACTCCAGAAAAAAATAAGCACAGTTACCAACATACACCCCAGAAGTGGCAACCGAACCTCGTGGGGATATTTGAGGAAATAATTTACGCAGCCCAAAAAACGCTTCATTTCCCAGGTTTATACACTTACCTTCCAACAGGGCATTTCAGGTGAGTGCTTTAGATTGCAGATAAAATAAGCATACTTGCTTGTATACACCACAGAATTTACCCACGAGTCTCGAGAGCACATTTGAGGAACTACCTATCGCGTCGCAAAATACGCTTCCTTTCACAAGGCTGCACACTTACCTCCGAAAAGATCATTTCGGGTGAGTCGTTTCTACTGCCGTGAAAATCAGGATATTTACTAATACGCACCTCAGAAGTGGCCCACGAGCCTCAAGAGCATATTTGAGGAACTACTTCTCGCGGCCTAAGTAAAGCTACATTTCCCAAGGTACTTACCTTACCTTCGAAGAGGGCATTTGAGGTTAATGATTTTGATTGAAGTGAAAATAAGCATATTTACTAATACGCACCCGAAGAGGGGCCCACGAGCATCGATAGCATATTTTAAGAACTAATGTTTGAGCCCGAAAAACGCTTGCTTTCACTTACCTTCGAAAAGGGCATTTGAGGTGGGTAGTTCCGATTGCCCAGAAAATATGCGTAGTTACTCACATACACCCCAGAAGTGGCCCACGAGCCTCGACAGCATGTGTGAAGTAAGTTTCGCGTCCTAAAATACGCCTCCTTTCCCAAGGCACTTACCTTCGAAGAGGGCATTTCAGGTGAGTGGTTTAGATTGCCGTGAAAATCACGATAGTTGCTAATACGCACCTTAGAAGTGGCCCACGAGTCTCGAACACATTTGAGGAATACTTCTTGCAGCCAGAAACAAATCTTCCTTTCACAAGGCTATACACATGCCCTCGAAAAGATCATTTCACGGGAGTCCTTTTGATTCCCTTGAGAGCAAGCATACTTAGTAATATACAGCCCAGAAGTGGCAACCGAGCCTCGTCAGGATATTTGAGGAACTAATTTTCGCAGCCCAAAAAGAGCTTCCTTTCCCAGGCCTATACACTTATCTTCCAAGAGGGTAGTTCATGTGAGTCGTTTCAATTGCGGAGAAAATCAGCATACTTACTAATTTGCACCGCAGTAGTGGCCGACTAGCTTCGAGAGCACATTTGAGCAACTATTTATCGCGGCCCGAAAAACACTTCCTTTCCCAAGCCTATACACTAAGCTTCCAAAAAGGACATTTCACTTGAGTGGTTTCGATTGCTGTGAAAGTGAGCATAGTTACTAATACGCTCCACAGAAGGGGCCCGCAAGCCACGAGAGCATATTTGAGGAAATATTTTTCGCTGCCCGAAAAACGCTTCCTTTCAAAAGGCCATACACTTATCTTTCGAGAAGATCATTTCAGATGAGTTGTCTGGATTGCCGAAGAAATAAGCATAGTTACTAATATACATCCCAGAAGTGTCCCTAGAGCCTCGAGAGCATAGTTTAGGGAAACACTTTTCGCAGCCTAAAAAGCTTCATTTCCCAAGGCTGTACAAGGCGTTTCAGGTGAGTTCTTTAGGTTACAGTAAAAATCAGCATAGTTATAATACTCACCCCAAAATGGGACCACAAGCCTCGATGGTATATTTTAGGAACTAATTTTCGAGGCCGAAAAACGCTTCCTTTCACAAGGCTATACAGTTACCTTTGAAGAGGGCATTTCAGGCTAGTGGTTTAGACTGCCGTGAAAAGCAGTATAGTTACTAATACGCGCCCCAGAAGTGGCCCACGAGCCTCGATAGTATATTTTAGGAACTAATTTTCGAGCCCGAGTAACGCTTCGTTTCACAAGGCTGTATATACACTTATCTTCGAAAAGATCATTTCTGTAGGTCGCGTCGACTGTCGAGAGAATAAGCATGCTTACTTACATACATCCCAGAAGTGGCCCACGAACTTCGAGAGCATATTGGAGGAACTAATTTTTTGTTCCCCGAAAAACGCCTCCTTTCCCAAAGCTATACACTTACCTTCGGAAAGATCGTTTATGCTGGGTCGTTTCGATTGCTGTGAAAATCAGCGCAGTTACTAACACGCACCCCAGAAGTGGCCCACGAACCTCGAGAGCATATTTGAGGAACTAGTTTTTGAACCCGAAAAGCGCTTCTTTTCACAACGCTATACACTTACCTTCGAAAAGATCATTTCAGGTGAGTCCTTTCGATTCCCGAGAAAATAAGCATAATTAGCAACATAGACACCAGAAGTGGCAACCGGGCCTCGTAAGGATAATTGAGGAACTAATTTTCGCTGCCCCAAAAAACGCCTCCTTTCACAAGGCTACCTTTGAAAATGGCACTTACCTATGAAAAGGGCATTTCAGGTGAGTGGTTTAGATTGCCGTGAAAATCAGAATAGTTACTAATACGTGCCTCAAAAGTGGCCCACGAGCCTCGAGAGCCTTCTTAAGGGAATATTTTAGCAGCCTCCGGGTGAGTAGTTTCGATTGCCTTGAAAATTAGGATAGTTACTAATACGCACGGCAGAAGTGGCCCACGAGCCTCGAGAGCTTATATGACGAACTATTTTTCGTGGGCGGAAAAAGCTTCATTTCCCAAGGCTACAGACTTCGAGAAAGGTATTTCAGGCAAGTCGTTTCGATTGCCGTAAAAATCAGAATAGTTACTAATATGTGCCTCAAAAGTGTCGCCGAGCCTTGGGAGCATAATTGAGCCACTAGTCTTCGCGGCCCGAAAAAGCTTCACTTCTCCAGGCTATATACTTCGAAAAAGGCATTTAAGGTGAGCGGTTTTGATTGCCGTGAAAATCAGGATAGTTAATAATGCACCTCAGAAGTGGCCCACGAGCCTCGAGAGCATTTTTGAGGCAGCATTTTTCGCAGCATAAAAGAAGCTTCCTTTCCCAAGGCTATACAATTACCTTCGAAAAGGGCATTTCAGGTGATTGATGATTGATTTGTGGGGTTTAACGTCCTAAAACCAGCTCTGATTATGAGAGGCGCCGTAGTGGAGGTCTCCGGAAATTTCGACCACCTGGGGTTCTTTAACGTGCACTGACATCGCACAGCACACGGGCCTCAACATTTCGCCTCCATCGAAATGCAGCCGCCGCGGCCGGGATTCGATCCCGCGACCTTAGGATCTGCAGCCGAGTGCCATAACCACTAGACCACCGTGGCGGGGCCATTTCAGGTGAGTTACTTTGATTGCTGTGAAAGTCAGCACACTTACGAATACGCACCCCAGAAGTGGCCCACGTTCCTCGAGAGCATACTTGAGGAAATATTCCCAGCCGGAGAAACGATTCCTTTCACTTACCTGTCATGAAAATCGGCATAGTTACTAATATGCGCCCCAGAAGAGGCCCGCGAGCCTCGAGAGCATACTTCACGAATATTTCTTTTGCAGCCCGAAAAGCGCTTCGTTTCCAAGGCTATACATTTATGTTTAAAAATATCATTTAGTTAAGTTACTTCGACTACCGAGAAAATTGGCGTAGTTAATATTAGGCGCCCCAGAGGAGGCCCACATGCCGCAATGGCATATTTGGGGAAGTATTTTTTGCTGCCCGGAAAAAGCTTAATTTGCGAGTTGACACTTACCTTCGAAAAAGGCATTTAAGATGAGTTATTACGATTGCTGAGAAAATCGGCGTAGTACTAATATGCGCCCAGGAGTGGCCGACGAGCCTCAGAACTATTTTTGGTGGCTTGAAAAACGCTTCATTTTCCAAGGCTTTTAAAATGGCATTTCAGGTGCGTTGTTTAAATTGCCGAGAAAATTGGCATAGTTGCTAATGTGCGCGCCAGAATTGATCCACAATCCTCGACAGCATATTTGGGGAAGTATTTTTCGCGGCCTGAAAAAAGCTTCATTTTGAAAGTCCATACACTTACTTTCAAAAGGGCATTTCAGTTGAGCCGTTTCGATTGCGGAAAAAATCGGCATAGTTACTACTTTGCAACCCAGAAGAAGCGTCCCATCTTCGGAATAATGTTTGAGGAACTATTTTTGGTGGCCCGCAAATAGCTTCAATTCTCAAGGGGAAAATTTCGAGTAACATTAACTTAGCTGTCTATGAACAATTGTTACCATTGAACTTACTAAGAACAAAGAGAATGTCTACAAGCGGTCTGCGTACATTTTGTCAACTTATTGTTAACATTCTGGAAACAATTGGCCACCAACATTAATTAGGCGCATGTTCATAGGCTGTGTGCTTATTGCCTAATAGAAATTTCTAGTAACATTAAATTGAATGCCTACAGACAATCGTTACCAGAAGCTACAAAGAACAAATAAAATGTTTACCGACGGTATGTGTTTTTCTTTGCCAACTTTCTGTGAACATTCTGGAAAGAATTGGCAACCAGCTTTTATTTCACATGTATTCACAGGCTGTCTGCTTTCATTTTACCACTCTCCTATGAACATTTTCCTTTTGACGCCCTCGTAACATGCTGCGAAAAGGAAGAATGTTTGTAGGCTTTCTGTGGACCGTCTGCTAATGTTTGTCTTATTATACGCTTTTAACAATGGTTAATATTTATGTGAGGAATGTTGATGCGCACACTGTTCACATTCTCGGAACGGTCTACCAAAATATGTTACCCCGTGACAGCTTGTGTCAATAGGTGTGAACGCAGTTGTACAACCAAGCGTAAGGAAAATACGTACGAATATATAGCAAAATGAATAATTTATTATCCTCCACTGGCACATAACTGTGAGAGCGATAGACAAGCGCATTTGGTAGTAAACTTTAAAATGGGCAATGCAAAGCTGCCTATACTTAGCACGAGGTAGCTAGAGATAAATAGATGATTAAAATGAGGAGATGTGCTTTAGCCTCAAAAATACATTCCCACAGAATTATAAGTTGTTCACGATTATTTCAAGAATAATAATGTTCATTAATTGGTCATGAAAAAAGAAGGCAGTGTCATTTAACTTGAAAATTTCTCTTGGTAGTAACTTACTACCAAACTCAGAAACGTGGCAGTGTATCATAAACAATATGGGCTGTCAGATAGACTTCACACTTACAAATAAGCATGCTGAGGTACACGCGTGCGTACTGTTGGGCGGAGGGTATACATCAACGAAGAGAATTATACGAGGAATTGTGCAGGAAAACTTGCCACGCAAGCCTTTTCGATCGAAAACAAATAGAAAAAAAGGCAGATCCCCCGTGCAGTGGGAATCAAGGAAATGCGAAGCACGCACCAGGAACGTAAAATGGATTTGCATTGTTGTCTCGCTATACCGAGTTTGGTACATATGAAGTTAACGAAACGGCCGCAAGAGCACCATGACTGTGGCATGTAAACCATGCCGCTCATACACGCATGTCATGATTCCAACGTTATGACCTGTCATTTACGTTTGTCATGCAGTCGTGTTGTGCCATAGCAATTTTGGTATACATCCCATTAACGAAACGCGTGGCATGTAGATCATGCCGCTCATGACATTCATGCCACGATTGTCATCTTCGGACCTGTCATTTATGATCGTCATACAGTCATGTTGTGCCAAACCAATTTTCGTATACATCCCATTAACGAAACGGCAGTACAGCGCCAGGACCATGGCATGTAAATCATGCCGGTCATGACATATAACATGAAAATCATGACATGCATGTCATGATTTTCATGTTATAACCTGTCATTTATGATAGTCATGCAGTCGTGTTGTGCCATAGCAATTTTCGTATATATTCCATTAACGAAACGGCCGCAAGAGCACCAATACTGTGACATGTAAACCATGCTGTTCATGACACGCGTGTCATGATTCTAATGTTATGACTTGTCATTTACGTTCGTCATGCTGTCGTGTTGTGCCATAGGAATTTCGGTATACATCCCATTAATGAAACTCGTGGCATGTAAATCATGCTGCCCATGACATGCATGTCGTGGTTTTCATGTTATGACCTGTCATTTATGTTCTTCATGCTGTCATGTTGTTGCATACCAATTTTCCTATACATCCCACTTACGGGACGGCCAAGAGAGCACCAAAACCGTGGCGTGTAAATCATGTCGCTCATGACAAGCATATCATGATTTTCATGTTGTGACCTGCCATTTATGTTCGTCAATCATTCATGTTGTGCCATACATATTTTCGCATACATCCCGTTAGCGAAACGGCCAGAAGAGCACCAAGACCGTGACATGTAAATCATGCCACTCATGACACGCATATCATGATTTTCATGTTATGACCGGCCATTTATGTCGTCAGGCAGTCATGTTGTGCCATACCAATTTTCGCATACATCCCATTAGCGAAATGGCCAGGAGAACACCAAGGCCGTGACATGTAAATCATGCCGCTTATGACATGCATATCCTGATTTTCATGTTATGACCTGTTATTTATGTTCGTCATGTAGTCATGTTGTGGCACGCCAATTTTCGTAAACATCCCATTAGCGAAACGGCCAGGAGAGCACAAAATCGTAGGCGGCTAGATAGATAGATAGATAGATAGATAGATAGATAGATAGATAGATAGATAGATAGATAGATAGATAGATAGATAGATAGATAGATACGCTCAAACTCGCCGAAGTTCGCTAAGAAATGCTTCGCATTTAATACATGAGCAAAAAAATATTCAAGCGCATCATACGAACAGAACATACAAGAAGACTGACAATAGTTCATGCATTGTCAGAAGATCTTACAAAAGTCCTACGAGACTCAGAGGCGGTTACCACTTGGTGTTGTCTTTGCTGTATGCATGTTGCAGTGATCTTGGCCTAAAACAGGGGACGGCTTGTGCCGCGTGTCCATTTTCTTGCCTAAAGCTCATAGTTAACTCTTTCGTTACCGTGTCCATAGGACATGGGTCAGCGGTGACCCATACGCCCCACAAGCTATTTTTAAAATATGAGCGCTCCTATGGACTTGCACCGCCATCAGTCGTATTCTCCAGGCACCAATCTTTCATTTTTTGCGTAGTTTGTATTTTTCCCGTGCGGCAGCGATTTAAGCGGCGGTTCCAATTGTGCGGTTCGCTCAGTCTGTTTACGAAGATGGCAGACGCTTTTGTCCCTCGCGCGAACGACGCCTTTCTGGCGATTCTGTTGCATCTGGAAGCGATCATTTGGCTGCTTCTAGGAGCAGTGATTCAGATGATGATCCCGCATCATCGGATTTTAGTTCTGACGACGAGGACGTGCAGAATCAGCCCAGACCTACATCAGCTGTCCGTCGGTATGTTTTGTTTTATGGCACAAGACGGGTTGCCATTTCTTTTTGCAACCATAGAGCGCAATATGTCCATATATACATGGTTCAATAGCCCATTTCTTTCCCTTTTTACTAATATATACTGTGCTTCTGTGTGTGAGAAATCTGTGCAATAAAAAGAAAAAACTGTGCAACCTGGCTGAACAAGACACTTTCTACTGGGTAACAAGTAAACAAGTGTAACTCATGCAGTTGTTGAGCTAGGTCAGTGAAGCTTTTCTGTTAGGTAGATGTCTCCTATCTAAACAATTTGTATATTTCAGAATATTTTCCAGATTTAGTTCTTTTATGTAGTAAACATACAATTGCAAATGTTCTTTCAAATTTGCAAGAAATGTTACCTTTAACAATTTTTTCTGCATATTAGTTTCCAAGTTCAGTTTTTTAAACTTACACACGTCAAAAGTACATTTACTTAGCTTTCGCTTGATGTATTGCATTACAGTATAACCATTTTATTACTTATTACAAAAAAATACCAACACAAACCTACGAAAAGTTGCCCATTTTCCCACGGTAACGAAAGAGTTAATAACTTTGCCTTTCGGCAACACCACATAGTTTTGGGCTACTCATAGCCAGGCACTCACACATGTCGAAAAATTCAACGGCTTGGGCTGGCAGCGCCGACATACGGCGTATTCAGCATGTCGACGCAAAAGTGCCAGACTGGTGGAACAGCTCGTGCACACCCTTTTTTCGCTGCACGCCAATAGTGGACGGAAAGCTTCGGGACAATGGATAATCTAAACGAGAACGGAAATCTGGGCGAGTTGGTGATAATTCATATTGATCAGCTTACAGCGCAAACGGGGACGAAGACGAAGGAAAGACAAGGTGTCAACACGAGCGCTGACTCTCAACTAAAGTTGACGCGGGAATGACGCGGGAATAGGTTCATTTGAAAGTTTGTGTTCACTCTACCTGCTTCTGTGTATGCTTTCTTGGACGCACGTGGGTGCTCCACGTGTGATGGGAGTTTTACGTCACTTGGATGACTCTGCTGTACACGCGCAATCGCTCCGTTGAAACTTGGTTAACATGTGTATTTATTTGTGTCGTTTCTTGGAATAAACTTTAGTTGAGAGTCAGCGCTCGTGTTGTCACCTTGTCTTTCCTTCGTCTTCGTCCCCGTTTGCGCTGTAAGCTGGTCAATATGAATGGATAATCTAGACAGGGCGTCCGGAACTGCCTGCTCCCTGCGAACTGGTAGCGCTGGTTTACGACATTTGTGCACGCAGCATGTGCCAGCGTGGGGTGCGATTTCGGCAGGGTTTGGACGGTCGTTTCGAGGGACCTTGATGAGGAAAGCTGACATCCACGACGTGTTCGATGTGTGGTTCTTTTTTTCGCTTCACATGCAGTAACACTGCTCCTGCTACTACTACTTCTACTGCCATAATTCTGCCTTCCAGAAGGAACCAAAATATCGTTAATAAAATTTGCATTGCGCTTTTTCTAGCGCGCGATGCAAATTTACTTAAGATTTTCGTTACCTTGAGAATGCAGAATTATTTGACATCTTTGAAACAAGTGTGCTTGCCAGGCTTGACGGCTACGCGCATTTGTTTTTTTACGCCCTCACACATGGAAATTAGCTATCCGTGTATTTTATGAGCATGCACACCTGTGGTGGTTCGTGGGCCCAGGACTCAGACACAGACAGCTAAGGTCACAGACAAGGAAACATTTATCGTCAGGACGAGACAGCACACACACTTTCAGGGACAAACAGTACAAGACAAACAACGCAATCTAATCCCTAAGCTCGCGCGAATAATCGGCGCGTCCTGTCTGACGTGACGTCAGAAGTCCGTCAGCACCACTCACGGTACTGCTGACCTTCGAGGCGGTGCTCGCTGGCATCAGAGAAGCACGATGAGTCGTGTCCGGCTCGAGCAGATCCTGAGCTGCTCGCTCAGGAGCGCGTCGGGGTATGATGCCCCTTACGTGGCACCGAGGCCACTCCCTCAAAGCAGCTGCGTAGAGCTGCAGCATACGTGGCACCGTGGCCACGCTCTCAGCAGGCGGCTCGACCGGAACTTGCGCGGCACCGGGGCCACGCGTTCATCAGGCGGTTGTGCCGGGCAGGGACCTTGCGCGGCACCGTGACCACGCCCTCAGCAGATGGTTGTGCCGGACTCCAACCTGCGTGGCACCGTGACCACGAGTCGGTAGATGGTCCCGGCCACACCACTGCTCCAGCCGCTCGTACTGGCCCGCTCGCTCAACCACCGCAGGAACAGCCAGCAAGGTCCAGGACACCTGTTCGCCACCGCTCGGTCGCTGGTACGCTCGATCCACGTCGGCGTTCCGAATCACCGAAGGCCACGCGGATCACGTTCCGCGTGCTCAAGCGCGCACTCTTCATCTTCTTCGCTTCTAGTGCGCCGAAGAAACAAAATCTCCCACTACAACACCACACAGCAAATGCTTCATGAAGTGAGCCTGCACAAAGCTTCAAACTTTATATTCACTATTGCCTTTATGTGGAATTTGGTTACGAAGAGGGAATCTGCAGAGATTAGAGAAATATGAAAGCCACAATTAACTCATCACGACATTGCGCCAGTTTGCGTACGATAGCAATTCACCGCTCTGTGCTGGGAGGAAGATGAGCTGCTCTTTTTTTTTGCGGGCAAACAAAGCACATGTTACACGTTAACAGCTGCCACACACTGTTAGTGCTGAAACGAGATGACACCCGAGGAGGCCCTTGTTCTTTTTTGCTTGAAACGCCAAAAAAAAAAAATCGTTTCGGGTCAGCTCGGTCTTTTCTGGGGTGAATGCTGGTCTATGAATCTTTGTGCAAGACGGCTGTACAAAAGAGTGTCATCTGTTAGTTTAAACTGCAGGCCCAAGAGAGCGTACATGAAAGTGAAAGTCTGAAAAGACGCCAGTAGTGCACACTAGAACAGTGCTTGTGGGCTCTTTCAATTATATTCGTTAGCTTGACGAATGCAAGTTATATTATAGTCTCGCATGCTACTTTTAAAGGGCCACTAAGCCACCCCCGACATTTTTTTTTGAACATTTCAAGTTAACATGCGCATGAAGTTGAGAATGCCGTCACCATGAACGATGACAAATGCGGCAGTGCTACGCCCTGCAGTCACGCCGACAAACTCGAAAAATAATCCCGTGCCCCTCTCCGGGCATTCCCGTGGTGCTACTTACGACCGCAAATGACAGCAACGTGGCTTTCAGGTGACGTCAGTCAGAGACCGAGCTCAGCGGATTAGTCGAAGGAGAATTTTCACTTCCGGTTAGTCTGCTAGCGCGCTCCTTGCCTCTCTGTTCTTCCTCGTCGTGTGTCGTTTGTGTGGTGCGTCGTTTGAGTGGACTAGAAACTGTAACAAGTGTACCAGAGAGCAGAACACGACGGGGAATGCTAGCAAAGAGCATTAGCACAGAACCAACAAAACACTTGCGCGAGCGCAGAGGCCGGCGGAGGTAGACGGAGGCGCGTCAACCGGAATGGGTCAACCATGTATGTCACGTGACACTCAGAGGAGCGCTCGGCGAGGATATGGCACCGGCAACCGCAAGCGGCTGGTGTGTGGCGCTGGAGTTAGCGAAACAAGCAAGCGCCGCGTTTTATTAACCAAACGCGCGTAACTCCGCTATTTCGGGACCGTTTCGAAAAATTCTCATGGCTACATGTTCGTTGCGGACACCGGCACAAAAGCGACACACAACTACATTTTGACCTCTGGGTGGTCTAGGGGCCCTTTAAGTGCAAAAGCAGCTTTACTACGTGTTGCGAACAAGTTAACTCAGGTGCACTTGTAGGCGACATATACTTTGTGTTCAGGCAACACGCAGCCGCAATCATCAAGGACACGCCCTGCGGGAAAGAAAAAGAATGGTTCAGTCTACAGGTAAACGTTCTACGACTTCTCGCTTTCACATACAAAAGTTTTTTATGTGAAAGTCCAAAGGAAGTAAATTGACGGTTTGTTTAAAATATTTATACAAAAGTAAGAATGAAGCCATTTGGTGGTGTATTCAAAACGTTCTTTATACTGAATTAAGAAGGAAGTCTTTAGATGTTGTAGCTAAAAAGTTCTTTGCAGAAGGAAGTCTTTAGACCGTGCAGTTAAAACATTCTTAATACAGAATTAAGAAGGAAGACTTTAGAAATCGTGGCTGTAAGTTCTTTATACAGAAGAAGGAAGTCTTTAGACGGTGTAGTTAAAACATTCTTCATATAGAAATAAGACAGACGTTTTTAGACATTGTAGCTAAAAATTCTTATTCAGAAGTAAGAAGGAAGCCTTTAGATGGTACTTGAACAAGTGTTGCTAGAATGTAGATGTTTTTAGACTGTCAGCAATGTCAACAGAATGTTTATAGGTGGGCTACACAATGTTAATAGGATTTTGTAAGGGAGGCCAGCTGGTAGAGTGCAACTGCTGCTTTTCTAAAGAGTATGCTGGCCATCTCGCGCTTCACTGCGGGGATTTCGGCTGAGTACCATATCTGAGACAAACGAAGGTGGTGACTTAGGCAAAAAGCAGGATAGCTAGGAGAGAGAGAGAAATAAGGAGGGGAAGGCAGGGATATTAACCAGTCAGGAGGAGGGGAAGAAAAAAAGAGAAAGAGAGAGGAGGATTGTCCTACAAGACCATCCCATAGAGTGTCACAGGTGCTCGGTAAGGCCACATGTTTTGAGAAAGTCCAAAAGCGCTTTCATTGCTGTCTGAGCCATTGGTTGGTGAGGACGGTATTCCAAGATTGTCCAATTAGAGAATAGCTAGGGAAATTATAGAAACAGTTGAGACTACAAAACAAAAGGAAACTGCGATAGTTGCCCTTTGGTCACTCTGTATGAGAACGAAAATAAATTTTAGATATGGATTCATGGCAACCTTAGTTTATTTATTTTTGGTTGTGTGTTTATCACTGTCACATATGTCTTCGGCTCTTGATGGTCACTAAAGAAAATGTTATGCGTTGTTTATCGAAACTTAAGCCGCGACCATTACAGAATTCCCCTCGTGCGAACCACCTATGGAACCCAAATGCTAACATACTTAATTCCACATCTTCTCAACAGACATACACAGGCCCTACAAATTATACAGAAATCACTGTACTTGTACTCTTTCAAAAAAATGTCAGAATTTACCTCCTCTCCTTCCCGCAAGATTAGCAAGTTGTGTTTGCTGTAGTTATGTTCCTTAGGTTCTGTTATTTGCTGTTTCGTGACTTTTCTTTATTATGTAAAATTATGCATTTTGTTCGCTATGTATGAAACTGCGTGTGTATATATTGTTAACAATGTATGATTGTTAGTTTGCCTATGCCCTGAGTGTGCATTCGGGTGCTAGGGTCCCGTCAGGCAGAGCACATCTGCCTTTTACCCTTGCATCCAAGACATTTTTTTACTTGTCTGAAATAAAAAATAAATTCAAATTAAATTCAAATGTTTCATGCCTGTTCAACGTTGGCGTAGACAGATATCGGATGACCGGGCTGGAGCTCGGACCCCCGCCTTCCTTCCCTTTCCGAAAAAAAGTTCTGGCTACGCCACAGCTGGTCAAGTGTCTCAGCGCATGCGCTCCAGATATGTGCTCTAAAAAGGTCGTCCACAATAAACGTCAGTTGCAGCTCAGCGCCCGTGCTTGTCTTTCGTGTATTTTTCTGTCCGTGTTGTCCGGTTACCCGTTGTGCGCTGCAGTTTATTACTGCGATCAACGATCTAGCCGACCAGCACGTCTTAAGCAAGTTGTATGAAAATGCGTTTGAGTCTAGTTTAGCGACTTGGGGACAAATAAACGGACAGACTCACTGACAGGCTTCCTCGTTTGGTATGGGCGGGGTAGGTTGTTAGTGAGGTAAGGCCCTGTAGTGGTCAATGAGCATGGCCCAGCATCCGTGGGAATGGAACGACGACGAAAAGGTGGTGAACAGCAGAGAGAAGGAGATGCAGTGTCTGTATATTCTAGATGAGGGGATGGATTCCCGATAACCGGCCATCGATTCCCGAGTCATCAAGGCAATGCAAATATAATTGCTGGGGATTTGCGTGCCAAACCTGCGATATGATTATTAGGCACCCCTTTTTGGAGGGCTCAGGAAACTTTGACCACCTGTGGCATTTCAACATTCATCACCGCCTTGAAGACCTGACAGTGTTGGCGGGCAGGGTACGGAAGCTCCTGCTGGGGAGACGTAGGGAGTGGTTGCTCGCACTTGGGACAATGCCACAGAAAATGCTCCAAAGCTTCCCATGCTCCGCACTTTGTAGAAGCTGGAGACGGGTCCCTGGCGCGTCAGTAGCTCAGGGTGGCCTTGCAGGTGTAGCCGATCCAGAACACACGCGAACATTGCAAAAGAGTTCGAGGGCTTGATCGACAATGTCGCTTCACTGTAACTGCCATCGAACAGTAAGCCGTGGAAGAATTGTGTTCACTTTCAGATGTCTGTCACACTGGACGTTTGTTTTTCGAAACTCGGATGTTATAAAAACAGAATGTTTGTACAAATTTCGGCTTTGTCGTTTACACAGAATTGGAAAAATGAAAAAAAGGGCAACTCGTTGACAGATATGCCTTCGTTACAACGGCATATCTTTTATTTGTTTCAAAATTCCTTGCAGACCTCTTGAGAAACATTGGGTAAGGAGGGCATCACGATAAGAAAAAATGTATACGTAATGGCTACATAATAAACACAGAATTGGCATAACAATAAAGTACACACATGATCTCCTGCCCATATTGCAGGATTATACATAAATAATTTCCCAGGTTACGAGCATATGAGGATAGAAAACAAAAGATACAGCTCCCAACAATAGCAGGCAATTCAGTTTTGTATACTTAGCAATAAAAAAACGGGGGGAAATAACGATGGCCGTAAACAGGAGGATGACCTCAGCATTAAATAAACTGCATTTGACCGGTGATATGCTAAAAGACGTGTGTCATAATAACATATGCCGGTGATACGCCGGAATACTGTCGGTAATATGCTGCCGATGATATGTCGGCATATGCCGGTGATATGCTAAAGACATCTAACATAAATATAACATAAATACATATAACTGTTAAGGAAACATACGTCAATACCTGGCGCACGGATGCTAGCGTGAGAAAATCTGTGTACATGTGTTTCAATAGGAAAAAGAACTACAATGATTTTGGTCACAGTATCAAGGCAGCAAAACTGTGAAAAGCTTTTGAGCATAAATACCTTGGCGTTTACTCTTCTGCACAGTTATCTTGGCATCGGCATATAGAATACATGACCAGAAAGACCTCTAGAGTGCTCGGTTTCCTTAGGAGAAACGCGAGGAATTTGCCACTTACTGCTAAAGAGCTCCTATGTAAAACCAATAAGCTGTAGGACCTGTACATGAATATGCATGTTGTGCTTGGGACCCCTGGCTGCAGGTAGAAGTTCAAAAGCTTTAAAGGATTCAGGTCTTGGCTGTAAAATTGGTCCATGCCAATTATTCTCGCAATTTTAGTGCATCCAGTGCAAACGATAACCTTGGGTGGGAACCACTGCAGCAGGGAAGACAATATGTAAGACTAATATTTTTCCACAGCATATTTCACAATAAGCTTGGTATTAACCGGGAGCATTATTTGTATAATACCGAATGCGTCTCACCATATCTCGATCATGTCAACAAAGCCAAAGAGATAAGAGGTAAAACAAATATTTTGTAATTATGCCCTTGTTTTGTATCTTTTTTCCTCAGCGACAGTGTTTGCCTGCCTGGTTACGTCTGTATAACTTATAAGCTACTTTATTGTGTATAGTTGTACACTTGCTCTACTTACCCAACCTGTTTTCTGTTGACTATATTAGCGTGGCCTTGTCCCCTCCACTGTAATGCAGCAAGGTGCTGATGGCATTACAATAAATAAATAAATAAATAACTAAATAAATAAATAAATAAATAAATAAATAAATAAATAAATAAATACTAGGCAAGGAGAAGAAATATATGCGGAAGACAGTGATTCCATCAACGTAAAACTAGCAGAAAGCGTGAAACAAGAAAACACAAAAAAGGGGAAAAAAAGAGCAATGCGCACATTGTCGGGATTACGCAATCGATTACGAAAAATGAGCTGGCGAAAGCTTTCAGAAATCTCTTTTTGCGGATAAGATGGAATCAGGAAGGGCATTTAATAACCGAAGGGCACGAGAAAGCGCCGAGCAAATGAATATTAGTTAGTTAGTTAGTTAAATTGGATTTATTGGTGCAAAAGCGGCTGAGGCCACGCTGCGCCAGACACAGGGTGATAAAAATACGTTAGTGTTTCCGTGTATGCGAGTGAAGCCTGCGAATCAGTCCACGTGATGGGCAATGTGCCGCTCTTAGCCACAGGGATGGTTTTCTATCGGCATTAATACATTTATGATGAAGAGACAAAAGGGCGAATTCCCCATGAGTACTCAGGCGTGGAAGTGAAATATCCAGTTTTATTTGCGAATGCTTGAATTTTAAAACAGTTGTGCCTTGCGGCCCTATTTTGAACAGATTCTAATGAGCTGGTTAGGTTCTTATGATGGGGTGACCATATTAGATAGGCGTATTCGAACGGCGGGCGAGCAAACGTCTGGAAAGCAAGCTTGCGGATGTTGGCGAGCAAGCTTCGAATCTCCTCCTATAATATACGTGGGCAGGAACACTGGAACGTAAGTACTAGTAGAAGCACTTACGGGGACCAAATGCTGCAGTTTTCCTTGCCACTACTATTATCAAATACAGAAGGAAAAAACCTATAACGGGCACGTGGATTTTTTCAAAGGCTGACTCAAGTTAGCTGAAACACCTTGCATCACTGCTGCAATATTCAGACGAGAAGTTTAGCCGTTTGATCAGAAGCTCAAAAAGCGGCTGTCCGGTGTTGCCCGGATGGCGGTGGTGCCCAAAAATAGCGATACCATAACCTTTAACTCGCGTCTTGTTGAATTTGATATAGTAAAATCGGCACGCAAGGACACTAACGTGACTGCTAGGCCGCAATAATGGTAGTTTGACACGCTTGCCGTTTATATCACGATTAATGACAATAAAATCCCTCGTGGCCCATTCCTGCATACCTCGATCAGCTACACGCGGTTATCACGCCGATTGAATGTCAGCGTTTACAGCCCATGTCAATCAAGGAGCAATCAAAAAAGAATGTTGCAGCAAATGCCTAATCAGTAGTGTATGTTAAAGGAATGACTATGAGTGAGTGAGTGAGCAAAATAACTTAATTTTTTTCCACAATAGACGCAAGCAAACTCAAAGTCACCGAGCAGGGTCCACTCGGGGGCCATCAGGACAAACCTGACGGCCCTCTCGCGGGCCCTATGGACGGCCAGGAATTGAGAGGTCCGGTCTTGAGCCTTAATTAGATTCATCATTTCGTCTTGGGTGAAAGGGCAGAGGCACAGCCCCACAGGACATCCTCGAAGTCCGCATAACCGCCACAGAAGGGGCTGTCCGGGCTTGGGAACCGTTCGGGGCACATAGTCGGCAGTAGCAGGGCACGGCGAAGTGCTTGCTTGCGGAAGCCTGAGAGTGGTAGCCTGGGCACTGCACAGTAATAAGTGCGGCAGAGGCAGGAGCCTTCTTGAAAGGGCGAACCGCCTGTCTGCTCGTACGCGACCATCAGAAATGACTATGAAAAAAAAATCAGAGCTTTGCAGGAAAGGCAAAGAAATGAATGCCATAACAATGCTTGATGTAATATTAGTTTATTTATATTTATTTATTATCACCCTCAGGGCCAAAGGCATTAAAGAGGGGAGTGGGTTACAGCAAATGAAAACAATAATATAAACAGAACGGTCAAGTACAAAGGCTTCTCAATTATACAGTTTTAGCTCGTCGCAAGAAATTGGTACAAAAGAATGACAGTAAAATGGTAAATACAAAATACGAAATGCACTTAGGTTACAAACATATAGTAGGAAAATTGCTTCGATTGTACAATGTTAGCTAAAGACGCTCGAAACCTTTGGTTATCGGGAATGCATACGATTTCATCAGGAAGGTGGTTCCATTCCGTGGATGACCGAAGGAAAAATGACTGCAAAAACGTTTTAGTGTGACATGATTCGAGACCAACCTCATAACGATGGTCGATACGAGGCGATACGTACTGTGGCTGAAAAATGAAATTATTGCGGAGTGTTGAATGATGGTATAGCTTGTGAAAAAGAACTAAACGTGAGATTTTGCGACGAGAAGAAAGTAGATTAAGCGAAAGGTTAGCTTTCATGGCAGACACACTTGCAGTTCTATTATAATTACGTAAGATGAAACGAACTGAATTATTTTGAACGAGTTCTAATGAATTAATAAGTTTATCAGTGGCAGGATCCCAAACAGCACCTGCATATTCTAGTTTCGGGCGTATAAGGGTAGTATAAAGAAGCATTTTTAGGGATGAAGGGGCAGTTGAAAAGTTACGGCGCAGGTAACCAAGCATGCGGTTAGCATTGTTAATTATGTAGCCGGTATGAACGTTCCAAGATAAGTTAGCAGAGATATGCACACCTAGGTATTTGTAAGAGTTAACCACTTCCAAGGCATCATTATTTAGATAATATGTATGCATGCTGTTAGTTATTCGGGATACATGCATCACTTTACATTTGCCAAAGTTTAGTTCCATTAACCAATTTTTACACCATTTAGCTACTGCAGGTGGTTAGGATCTTCTGCATTAGTTATTTCACGAAAGATAACATAATCATCAGCAAATAAGTGGACGCTAGATGATAGAGAGGAAGGGAGGTCATTAATATAAATGAGAAATAAAAGAGGTCCGAGCACTGAACCTTGCGGTACACCGGCAATATAGGCAAGTAAGAGTCGCATCTCTAGGGGCAATCTAAATTGTAGTGAACGTGGGCCTATTAAATAAGCACGCAGTTGCGTAAGGTACCATGGTCGAGGGGCAGAGACAACTGCCCAGAAGAACTGCGAGCTAGGTCATGTTTTGACATCTTCTGGCCCGCGCTTCACACCGCGCGACCGCGCTAAGCGGCGTGCACTTTGCACCATCGAGAAACTTGGCCCAACACAGCGGCATCAAGCGAGCAAGTTCCTTCCGGCAATCGCAGACGCAATCGCGTGATCGCTGTGTGGCGAGCTCATTGCCGTCGTTGCGACTATAGGCGAGCACGCGATCAAGGCGCTGCTACGCAGTACGCTGCACGTCTGATGGCTGCTGAGATAGCGCGCGCGCTAGCGATGGCGACCGCGCAAAGTCCACAGTTGTTGCTCGAGCTACAGAATCCCTCCTCCCCCTCTCCTATAGCGTCTTTTGATGCTCGTTAAAGACGGCCGGGGCGTTCCCCCTGCGCTTAGACGCAGGCCTCCCAAGCGGTGTAATGTTTTCACATGCGCGTTCCGAGCGACAGACATGAGCGGACATGATGATAGCGGACATGATGGCGGACATGATAGTAGACGTGATAGTGGACATGATGGCCAAGGCAAGAACCAGTCGAGACTGTCCCTATTATTGCTATCGCAATAAAAAAAGTCCAAGAATCTTTTGACCTTGCAGAACGGCTTTTGCTGTCAAGTCGTCTTAACATGTGAAAAGGGACCATTGTTTTTGTGGGTCTCGGAACGGAAGTCTTCAAGGAAACCTTAAAGGCACTGACAACCGATTTTAAAGGTACGTGTATTTTTATAGCAACGGAAGGTTTACCGGTCGGAATGTCTAATCATGGATTTGCGAGACACGGAAAAGGCCGTGTAGCATTTTTCAATAATTGTTTTTGTTGATGAATCCCCACAGGCACCATGTGTTGCGAACAGTGATCAAAAGGCGCGTTTGATCGAGGTTTTGTGGCGACACAGCGCATGCGCGCAGCGCCCGAGACACGACGTGCGCATGCGCCGCGGTTCAATGCAGGTTTCCGGTTGCCGCAGAGGCAGCGCCCCTTCTCAGCGTCAACGCATTTTACTGCGTAACAAGCAAACAATTCGACGGGGATGCGATTTGATATTCATAGTGTAGTCTTAAGTCCGTATTTATTTATTTATTTATGTACCCCAAGGGCCAGAGGGCATTACTTAGGGGGGAACAGCATACACTTAATATAAATGCAACAGTCAAGTAGAAAAAAGTATAGAAACGAACCAAGCACCACAAGAACAAAAAAAAAACAAACGAACTAAAATAAAGCATAACAGTACTATCTAGTACCCTTACGTCGTAGAAGAGTAGTCAGTGAAAATGGTTGGGCAGGTTATAGAGCACTTTAACCATTCAATATAAGCACATAAAAATCGTAGAAATTTACACGAGGTCTACCAAACACCAAGATGAAGTTTTACTTGGCGAATGACTTCGTCATGGTTCCTTATACAGACAGTATGTTGAGGCAGTTGATTGCAATAAATAACAGCGAGCACTAAAGGCGAATATGAATACAGGTTTTTTCGGGCGAGAAAAGGTTGTAATTTGAATTCGTGGTCCAGTCGGGCACTCAAGACTCTGCGGAGGTTCGACACGATGACGACTTAAATGCGCAACAGGAGGCGATGTATAGAAATGTGAAACTATTCGAAGATTAGTATCACGACATCGTCAGCAGGCGAGGCCACGTCGTGCCTTCTGTGATCTTCGGACTTCATATAGAAATACGAATCCTAGTCAGTTAGCGCAGTGGTGCTCGGTTAATACACTGCAATTCAAGGTTTTCCCAATTGCGCAGAGGTACAATCACACTCTCTGGCTGGTTGTCGGCCCTTTTACTCAAGTGCACCTTTCGCAAATATACGAATGCGAGCAAGAAAAATAGCTGTAATAACGTTTTCCACTATGTTCCAAAAAGATAAGTCACAAGGCGCCAAAATGAGAGCAAGACAAAAAAGGAAGCTGGACAATCACAAAAAAAAAAAAACAAAAAGGGTTCGAAACGTCAGGACGTTGCGGGTCTGTCGGAAGATGGAGCATGCTATTGTCGTATTGTTCTCCTACTGCGCCCGCACGACAAAATCTCGCAGTTGCTGTGTCGGCGCTGGGCAACACCGACCCACAGCGGTACGAATGCGCTAGAGAAAGATCACGCGTAGTGGTGCGTATCATCTCTTTTGACTGTTTACCACTTGTGCACTGGCTTAATGCTTCAAGACTCATTGTGGTGGTCTAAGTAAAAAAAGAAATGGAGACTGTCATATTGCAAAGTTTTCATGTTATTGTGCCCTGTATTTAACAAGGAAACACAACAATGTTCCGAAAGCAGAAAATAATAATTTCTGGGGATTTATGCCTCCAAATCACAATATGATTATGAAAGACGCCGCACTCAAGGACTGCGACAAGAGATGCGATGCGGGCTTGTTGGTGGTTCATATTAAACGTATTTGATGTAGCGCAAAAAACAAGACACGGACACAAGAAGGCACATATGGACACCACACATCGCTGTGTGGTGTCCATATGTGCCTTCTTGTGTCCGTGTCTTGTTTTTTGCGCTACATCAAATACGTTTAATAACAAGGACTGCGATAATTTCGACAACCTGGACCATACCGTTTGGTGAAGCAGCCGCGCGTTAACAATGAAACAAGAATGCACAAACAGACAGGACACTTTAAAGTGTGACTGCTTCAACAAACAGTATGATTGAAATCACCATCAACGCGCCCAACTTTTTACCTCACTGTTCGACCAACTAACTGGACTCCTTTAACTCGCAGTGACATGGTACAGTAGACGGGCAACCATTACCATTTCACCTCCGACAAAATGCGACCGCCGAGGAGATTTGACAGTACACTATCAGATTGTCAGTCCATTGGGGCGACAGCCGACTTATTTGTGACGTTATATAGTCGACGGCTTGAAACGCGGCAGTTATTTCTGTTATTTTTTGTTCTGTTTAAAAAGCCCTATATAAATTTGATGAACAGATCGTTAAAAACGATGGAGAACAAGGAATGCCGCTGGAGCCAACGTTTCCACAAGTGGACGTGTCTTCGTCAGGAGTTGCCGTCCTGACGAAGAGAAGTCCACTTGTCGAAACGTTAGCCCCAGCGACACTCCCCGTTCTATATTGTTTTATCGATCTGTTCATCGATTCAAGCCTTCTTCATCTTACCATGAGCTTGTCTTCTAGTTTTCATACACGTTTGGTCACTCACCCCGCCACGGTGGTCTAGTGGCTATGGTACTCGGATGCTGATCCGAGTGTCGCGGCATCGAATCCTGGCCGCGGCGGCTGCATTTTGATGGAGGCGAAATGTAGAGGCCCGTGTGCTGTGCGATGTCAGTGTACGTTAAAGAAGCCCGGGTGGTTGAAAATTCCAGAGCCCTCCACTACGGCGTCCCTGATTACCGGAGCTGGTTTTGGGACGTTAAACCCCACAAATCATCCTCATCACATTTGGTCATTCGAATCAGCAGTAAAGCCAGGCAACTTCGCGTCACCATTACGTCATCACAACAAGAAACGCTGACAGGGCCATGCTGATGGATGGGAGAGATGAATCAACCAAGAGGCTACAGCTGCACGTTTCAAAACATGAGACGACGGTAGCGGGATGGCCAATACGTACAGTCGCGCGCGATTTGAAGGTTATCGCGCGAGCGTCAACCGGCCGTACGTCCTAAGGCCCAAGCGGCCAGGTTCGGAAGCGTGAAAATCAGGATCGTTAATTCTCCTTTCCCTCGTTGGCTGTTCTGCGCTACAATGCTCGCCCCCACTACAAACTCGCAACCCTTTCTCTTTATTCCTTTTTATTTGTAGACATTAAGCGTAGGCGGCGTAGCATCTTAGATTAAGCATAGATAGGGGTGATCGCTGCTTAAGGAACAGCAAAAAGAGAGTGGAAACTGGCCCGACGCCTCCCTTTCCTCGAAAAAGGATTCTGGGCCGTGGCGCTGTCGTTGTTCTTGGTCGATGCTCGCGTGATAGCCTTCAAATCGAGCGCGACTGTACGTATCCAGTACGCGTCTTGCCATAGCTCCCATCCGGTAATTGTGGATCAGCGTGGCGCTGCTGAAGTTTCTCTTACAGTGAAGCCTCACATGTCTAGGCTCTAGCGCATTGCGCGCGGGGACAAAACGACGCGGAGAGCAAGCAATTTTATAGCGAAGGGCGCACTCCGGGGGCAGTAAAGGGCGTTGAGCAGCGGTTCATATGCAAAAAGAAATGTGAATGAAGTGAAACAGATGAGAATTAGGGGGAACCAAAGGTGCACTACCTCGATGATTAAACGTGAAGTCATGGTAATCAAATGTGAATTAAATGAAAGTGACTCAAAATTGGTCTAAGTGAACCAGATATGTAACACATTAATGTAAGCTGTTTATGCTATAGGTTCTCACCTAAAGTTCGTCCGTATAGAGAGTAGCGCCAGTGGAGAATTTTGCAGCGGTATGCGAATGCTACCACCACAGCTTCACTGGTCACAATTATTCACATTGTGAAAGGGCACAAAATTTTTTCGACGTTTTCCTGATGTTACAGTTACAAATATTGCATGGGTAAACATTAAGCAAGATCGCACGACAACCAGCGCGGCGGGGAGATTCTGAGTGGCGGCATTTCTTGGGCCAATAGACCGGCTCAGTACTGATCAAGTTGTGTAACAATGGCAAACGAGCATTATAATTATCTTTGGCAGCCACATTAGCCCGGACACAAGTAGTGGTAGGACAGCATAGTTTAGCATTACTGCCTTGACTCACTGTTGTATTGGGCGGCGTCCAACGTCTTGTGCTGACGTGTTTTCTTATGAAACCGGCCTCGTCACCGTAACATTAGTACACCCTCTGGAGTCTACAAGAATAATTGATAAGGCTTTACATCCCAGTACCACGATACGATAATCAGGCACGCCATATGGGCGTTTGGGCAGTCTGGGGTTCCTTAACGATCTTGCACTGGCTTCATCCAGTACACGGGCCTGTAGTATTTCGCTTGCACGAAAGTGAGACTGCCGCGGGCGGAATCGAATCCGCGTCTTTCCAGTGAGCGGGCGAATATTATAACTGCAGTAACTCCGCGGAGGCCCTTCTCGAATCGATGTCAGATTTCTGGGTTTTAGAGCCACAAAAACCACAATATGATTGTGATAGACGCCGTAGTGGGGGAGAGCCGGTTGATATGAAAAACCACGAAACCGCGGCGCTGAGCTGGTCAGCGCAGTCTCCCAGGAGGAATGTGATGGTGATGGGTAAGGGGAACAGCCCGGTGGACATGGGCATTCCCACGTGCAGTGATAAACTGTGGGCTGCGCTCCACAGTAGGGACAGTATGAGGGATATTGTGTGGGATGAAAGAGGTGTAGGGTGAAGAGACATGGGAAGGAATTAGTCTGTAGTTGCCGCCACGCGACAGCTTCCTCCCGGGTAAGGGAATGGTGTGGCGGGGGGAAATAACGTCGGCTCTGTCTGTAATGATCTAGAGTCTCGGCGTAGTTCAATGGTTCTGTTGGTGCGTCGTCTGGATTGGACAGCTCTTCCGATGGCACTCTCGGGCTACCGCATTAGCGCGTTCATTGCCATGGAGAAAGGCCTGTCCAGGTGTCCAAGCGATACGCACCCTGTGTAGTAATGAGGGGTGTAAAGAACTAAAGATTTCAGAATACGGTGTGTGTACGGTGTCACCATTCCTTGTGCTATGTTCCTGCAGGCAGTTTGCGAGTCAGTGACCACTGTCGTAGGTTCGTCCCGTGCTGGTAGGAGAGAAGCGTGTACAACAGCCAGGGCGACCGCCGCCTCTTCCGCCATGGCACTGTCCTTAGTGTTAAGCGTGGCCGAAATGCTTAGAGTGTCGGTGTTGTCTACTACGACAAGACACATGGCCGTAGTGGGGAGCTCCGGAAACTTTGACCCCCTGGGGTCAGGCCCTGACATCGCACATAGCACGGGACTCAGCCCTTCGCGTCCCTCGAAATGTTGCCGCCGAAGCCGGGATTTAGTGCCGCGACCCTCGGATCAGCAGCCGAGTGCCATAGCGACCGATCACCGTAACGGGGCAGCCATTCTCGAGTTGAGGATCACTAGAACTACTTCACGACTGTATTTCTAGGGTTGATTATACTTGCGTTTGATGTTTACTGCTCATTACAGGGAACTGACAAAAAGCTTTATCATAACAATCATCATCGTCGTCGTCATCATCATCATCGTAGCCAGGCCTGCTTTATGTTCACTCCTGGACGAATACCCGCGGTGGTAGCTTCGCGGCCGGTGTTGACCACATACATTATGTCCTACTGAAGCGAACGCATATGTCGACGTAACTTAGGCCCTCGAGTGCAGACATCTGCTTCATCGAGGAGATATTCAGGACGCGGGCACCCACAAGCAGATTGTTACAATTCCCGTGGAAACAACTAGGCAAGAACACAACCGTAAGGCAAAGCCGCACACTAGCAACTGGCGTTTATTCCTTTCCTCGGAACCCCAGCAAACCCCAGGACATTCAGTGATATACACAAGTGTCACAAGCCCCTGTTTGCAGAGGGCGCTAGCAAGCAGCTAACACAGTTCATTGGAAGCATTTGTTTATTCATCCGTGAGGGGTGGAAAACCACTAGGCTATAAACTTGACAGTTATAGCGTATATACGCAACATAGAGAAGTTGGAGTAAGCGTGATCAAATACCGGCCGCGGCGGCTGCAGAAAAAAAATAACAGTGTACTTAGATTTAGGTCCCGGTTAAAGGATGGCAGGTAACAAACTACACTGGAGCCCTCTGCTATACGTGGCGTGCCTCATAATCATTGCACGTTGATTTCCGTGGTTCTACAACCCAAAACCGCGATTCGATTATGAGACGCCGTAGTGGAGGACACCGGAAATTGCACCACGTGGTGTTCTTTAACGTGCACTGACGTCGCACAGCACACGGGCCTCGACATTTCGTCTCCATCGAAATGCAGCCGCCACGGCAGGGATCCCATCCTTCCACCTTCAGCCGAATGCCATTGTCACTATAGACCACCGTGGCGGAACGAGCGAAAAGGGGTGCTCAATGACTTCCCGCCCATGAATTTCAGCCCATGTACAGCAGATACCAGCCTTTCCTTCATATACGCAAGATGGGAGCTCTACGAAAGACCTCTGTCGGTCACGATAACGAAAAGTGGATAAGTTCATGCGTATTTGACAATCTGCCTACTTATAAGACCGCATAAGGCCTCATTCTTTTGTGCGTGATTGCAATCAACGCGCACTTCTCGTCTGATATTGCCAAGCAACTATGAAGGCACGCTGTTGTCAGGGTTTCAGCCCGCTATGTCACACACGTACATGAGGGCGAGTAACCGCAGTAGACCAAAGGGAAATGCCATTTTCATAAAGCGATAGGTAGAGTGACTGCCTATCGCTGCCTGACGATGGCAGATGATAGGCGGTCTTCAGGAAAGTGTATCACGCAGTCGGGGAAGATGTCATAGCGTTCAATGTGCTATTGTAGACGTGTGAAGACCATTCATTCCATCAGTTTTCCGATGCAGCTTTCCAGGGCTGTAGGACGCTGTGCTGTCGGCGGGTTGGCTCTGTAGTCTTCGCTTCATTGCCAGTAATAGTTGTCCTCGAGTACAGAATCTTGGATTTTGTTGGGACTAGTGTAAGTTTTTCTTCCTATAGCGGAAATGTTCCCTCTCGCATTCGTTCCAATGTTGGATAGGTAGCGTGCACGTCTGAACAATACAAAGCACAGCGGAAGCAGGAAAAGACAGCTACAGAATTTAGAACTTGCAACAATGTCTCACAATGTAAAAATTGACATGTGCGCAGTGACAGCAGCTACAATGCAAATGCATTTTTTGTACTGTTGGCTCTATTTTAGTTTGTGTTCCCTGTTCCGTTGCGTCTTCCCAGGTATGTAAATATAAACCTTGGATATACAATAGGCTCCGAAAAATTCGACACTGAATTCTATTACAGAATACACCCGTATTCGAGGTATACGCTTTTAAAGATTCCCTGTGCTTGGGTACTGCGATACAGAACTCCGTGTTGTGGTAGTGAATTTCAGGATACATCTGAATTAGATGGTTGAACGCTGTGAGGTGAATCCAAAATTACATAAGGTGACATGCGTAGCAGAACTTGTTGGGCAAGTTCCTTAGCAGCGAGAAAGGATAGAAGACCGGAAACATCACGCAAAGTGTTTAACGAACGGAACCGGAAAAAAAAACACCAAGCAGGCACTTATTCGATGTTTGTTCGCTGACGCGTTTGTCAAAAATTCCGCATGAGCTTTGCGCTCCGCTATCTCTGTTCACTTCGGTGTAGGCGTAAATGGGGGCTGAGGGTAGGGAGGCCTGGTTGTTTATCTTGAACGCCGGAAAAGCTCATGAATTCTGTGTATTCTTCTGGGACACATCAAAGAAAACACCGCAGAAAGAATTACGGTTAAGTCCGCGCAGAATCCGTTTTCTCTCTGTTGACAATGAGGATGACATGCTTTATGAGCTCATTATGCTTCTAGGCCTGCACAGTTTCTATGGAGAACACGAACTGCTTTTCGCAATGCAGATTCGAGATCAAAGCTGTGCGGCGTTATTTCTGTGAATCTGTGTGGTTTATATTTATATTATATATATTATATTTACATTTTCGTTTTCTCGAAGTACAAAAAGTGCAGCTGGGTGTACCTGAGTGGGTTCCCGGAGTGGAACCATTGTTACGTAGGCCAAAGTTTTAATGTGTATTCCGCCACGAACAGCTTATGGCGTGTCATGGCAACACTTTGTTTTGTACAGGTTCCTTGGTATTTTTCGCTTGTGTTTTGAACTGGCATTGCGAACGCAGTTATGTGCGCGAAAAAAAAGGATAGGTGAATACCTAGTGGCCATGTGAAGCTCGCCTACGGAATTTAGGTGCCCTGGCTAGCATCCCATCTCGCTGAGAAATTTTATTTTCTTTCTTCTTTCTCTAGCTCTCCTCCATAGAAGGTTGCATCACAATCATAAGTACAACGCATTCGTCGATATAACGGTACGGTACCCTTTCGCTGCCCGTCGTAGCGCCATTTCTTGTTACATATCAAGTGAAAGAGATAGGTGTTTTCTTTTGCACTTCATTCCTTGTAGCATATATTCTCTGCCACCGTTATTTCAATATCGTCTTCGTATGAAGCATACAAGTCTTTGGGCTTACAAACAGAAAGGAAAAGTCGGTTGCACGTCTTTCAGTCTGCGTGGCCGGAGTTACTGGAAGTTCTATTATGTCGCTTCTTTCGTAAATCCCGGTCGAATCAAATGACTTCAAGGGAGGCGCTTCTTCCGACGTCATTCAAGGCTGTGAAATACATGTAGAACAAAATGGAACAATTTTGTGGGCACTGCTGCTTTCTTAGGTCTGCATTGTTCTTCGTAGAGAAAGCTTTGTTCCCGAACTTCTCAGTATCCGCTAGCACGCAAGGTGCAGAAGGATCGTCTGAGATTCTCGAAGGCTGCACCTTGCTCTGCGGTGAGACATGTTTTAGAGCCGTAGTTTATTGGAATTTTGTACGTTGTAGCCGTGCTGCTAATTAAGCGTTCTTTTTTCGTCGTATTTTGGTTGTCCTTGGAGAAACTATCACGGTATTCCGAAGAGTCTAATATAATCTTTTTGTTTGTCACTGCTTTCAAGCTACGAGAACATTTGTTAGAAACCTAGTTTCATTGAAAATGGAAGATTACACTCCGACGCGGTAATTATGGGAAATATTGCTAGTTTGCAAGTGCTGATGAACCAATTTACTCTAGTAGTGGTTACTTCGCAGATAAGGTGCTATTACAGGATAGCACGTTAAAGGAAAGTCCATACCCGTAAATATGCCTTTCATATAATATGTCATATGCTTATTGTACAATTTTACTGCTCTTACAGATCTACTGTTGTTATCCCCCTTTAAGTAGTAACACCCGCTTTTCATCACGTAAACATAGGAAGAGAAAGATGTACTTCCTTCTTAATAACCTCTCTCACACACACACACACACACACACACACACACACACACACACACACACACACACACACACACACACACACACACACACACACACACACACACACACACACACACACAGAGAATGAGAACACTTATAAACACCTACTATGTATATTGTCCTAGTTGACGCATATGAACGATTGCTCTTACACGGACAAGAATTTTGGGATGCGAATGGCGTCGCACAAAATTCCATGAAAGAGAATACATGTGCGTACCACGGACAGGAATGAACCAACTCACCGAGCCACAGGCTTTAATGAACCAAGTTTTGTCGACATGTACACTCGGGAGTGCATACATGTGCCCTCGCACGTCTATTGTGCACATTTTTTGGTTTCAGATAGACCGGAGCGCAGCTCCTCTGCGTGCGTCCCATGGCGTTCCCGCTGCTCGCAGTAACGGCCTTGGCAATGGTGGGGCTTCCACTCTTCCACGCATCTAACAGCACCAAAGGAGGACCCACCAGACGACTCGGATGCAAGGAAAGAAACGGCTCGGCTCTGCTCAGCTGCTACGATTACATAATAGGTAATACATTATCTGACACACAATTGTGGGCAGTTGCGACAAATATTATGGGTCACGTTTTGTTGGTTTATCGGGCTAGTCTAGTGGTTATGGCGCTTGACTGTCGAACCAAAAAGGTGCGGATCGATACTTGGCCGTGGCGTTCGCGCTTTCTATGGAGGCTAATTGCTGGAGGCCGGGTTCTTAGCTTTATCCTCACGTCGAAGAACCACAGGTAACCGATGTCTCCGAGGCCCTTCACAAAGGCGTACCTCTTCTTTCCTCCCCTTTCATTGCCTTTTCCCTACCCCTACGGACGCTGAGCCATGCCTTTTGACAAGCATCCAAAATTTCGCGGGTTCGATACCGGCCGCGGCTGTTGCATTTTTGATACAGGCGAAAATTCCAGAGTCCCGTGTGCTGTGAGTTGTCAGTGCATGTTAAAAAACCCCAGGTGGTCAACATTTCCGGAGCCCTCCACTACGACGTTTACATCCTTTCTGTCGTTGTAAGCCCCTTTCCCTTACTCCCACGGACGCTTAGCCATGCTCCCTACTTGGATTGCAGAAATTAGCCTCCTTTCTTTAACCGAACCACTACCACCATCATCACCTGAGGCTTGTCTTTCCTTACTTTTCATTTCCTTTCTTATTTGTTTCCTCCTTCATTTCTTTATCTCCTTCCAAATTGTCCTTCACATAATCACTATAATGTAGCAGTGTAGTTAGTGGGTCGAGAGGAAGACCTTTCCCTTTCTTCGTGACAGCTCAGCTCTGAACTGCAAACGTCACTTCCCAATGATCAGCGTCGACCTTAACACACCTCCCCAGTTAATATGTTCCTTTATTTTCTGGGAAGCGGCTTCAAGAAAGGAAGTGGGGCGAATCATAAAAGATATCGAGGACAATGGATAGCGAGGGAACCCCCAAAAGAAAAAGTAAGACAAGCGTCCATTCCGTACGCGCCTGGCACAAGCGAAACGCTTGTGAGAAATTTCAAGGACTACAGCGTTCAAATTGCGCATGTACCTTCGGACAAATTGAAAGGAAGTCTTGTCCGCATAAGACCCTTTGGATCATGAAGCTTTGCAGAGTGTTGTTTACAAGATAACTCGCGGTGACTGTGAAGTTTCATACATTGGCGAAACCGGGAATTTTAATCAGTCCGTTAGACAGCACTAAAGTACCTAGATATTTTTTTCCATTTTTTAAGTAGCGAAAAGCTTTGATGTGCCGCTGGCGCATCTGATTGGTCGGCGTTGCTTTTGGCAGCCATGTTCTTCCTAAAGCTGTTACTTGAATGCTGCAGCGAGGGAACGTTAAAGAAAGTTGTGCGTTTCAGTAGGCGTTTCCTATCATATTTGATAAGAACGCGTATGTTGACGGCCGGACGCTATCTGCGCGCGCGTGCTCCACTCCACGTGTTTAGGAAGAACATGGCTGCCGACGCGGGCTAGTTGCCGCTACTTAAAAACGGACAGACAGCACAAGAGTGACGTGACGAATGAACATGATACTTCAAATGCTTTGGCCAAGCATGCCGTGAACACGTGCCATACCCTCGACTAGACGTCAGCCCAAGTCATTGCCAAGGAAAAGTCACTGTCGTCTCGCCTACTACTGAAATCATTGTACATTCAATCTACTAATCATACACTAAATCGGACATGTGGCAATATGCCAGAACAATACGCAACACGCTTGCGCGATCTAACCACTTCACAAAGGACGGCCTGTTGTACTTTCGCTCCATTGTGAACAAAAACACCGTAAGGGTTTCGAAACGTCGTGTTGAACAGCTTTATTTACTGATTTTGGTGAGCGTAAGGTTTTTTCCACAACGTTTCAAGTGGAGTATCGCCTTCGTGGAACAGGAATACATTAACTTCACCAGAGAGTGCTTATCGATGGCTTTTCAATATGCATTATATGTTTACCTTCTAGGTACCTTTCTATCATGTGTTCGGAACCTGGTCTGAATTCATGAAACTTATCTTTCGTAAGTGCTATTTGCCATTGGGCCGATTGGATTCTCTAATATGTCCATCAGGAAGACTTGCTGAAGTCTTTTTTGACGGACATTTTAACAGGTGAGGCGTGTTAAGGTCGACACTGGGCCATGGGAAGCGGCGTTTGCAGAGCTGAGATGTCACGCAGACACTTGGGGTTCTTTAACGTGCGCTAATGCACAGTACACGGGCCTCTGGCATTTTCGCCTGTATAGAAAATGCAGCCGCCACAGGCGGGATCGAAACCGTTTTTTTTTGGGTGGCAACCGAGTGCCATGGCCACTACAACGCACCGGCAGCCTTGAATTGCGTAAGGAAATAGGGGACCCACACTGGTCCACGACCATCTTTCCTCGTCATTGTCCTCAGTCCACTGCTGCAGGATAGTGATAGCGATAATGATAGCAGTACATGGTAGTGAGAAGCGAACGTGACACGCTTGCTCCAGTTCAGTGGTTTGCTCAAATTTTGCAGGCATAGAACTGGCTTTACATTTTTTAGTCTCTAACGTTGTGTGCACAGGTCTCTGTTTTGTGTTGCGCTAATTTTTTGCATCAGGCTTTCCGTCGCGTTAATGTGGCTGCCGTTGTCGCCATGACAAATTCCTGCGATCTGCGGCAGAAGCTTTTGTTGACACGTGACGGAACGGATGTAGTCACGACTAAAGTACCTCCACGTACTTCCGCATCTGGCCGGGCGTGACGCAAGCGAATGCCCACTCCTTCCTCAGTGAATCGACGAACAATCCGGAGTGCGCGTTCTTCGACTTTCAAGAGACAACGGTCCACCTACTTCCCCTTTGCCGCTTTCTGCATAAGTCAGCGGTGTGAGCTAGAAGCTAAGCTGCGTCTGCTTGATACGAAGCCACTTTCTGCAGGAAAAAAATGCTCTCAAGTTGTCTTACGGGCTGTAATATGCCCACAGCTGCTTATATCCTACTGTACTTTCTGAAGCCGACGGGGCTGAGCAAACGCTTGTGAACGATTACCTTGTTCGAGTGCTTTGTGTGTGCTCACTAGCTGCCACTCTGTTTTTTCCCGTAATCTTCTTTCTTCTCTCTTATGTATTATTTCATTCGTCCCCTTCCCATGTGTAGATTAGCCAGCCGTGCACGTGCTCGTGCTCTATTAATCTGTCTGCCTTTGCTCTTCATTTCTCCCGCTCTCTCTCTCGCTCAATGTATTTTGGAAAGTTGAGCTTCTGGCACGTCCACAGAAGAGCTCAATCGCCAAAAGAAAGCACGTAAACATTATGTTGTTGCTGCGTAAACAAAATCGGGTGTAGTCACTTACACTATTGTCGACGTTTACCCTAAAGTGGAGTACACCTCTATGCCTACCCAGTTTTACGCCATCTGTTTGAACAAAACACCCCCCCCCTCCCCTCGCTCGAGAAACTACTACACTTCGGTCGCCGTTCCTCACGTATTCGCAGTAGGTGCCGGATCAGCAGGAAGCGTGCTGGCCAACCGGCTCTCGGAGAGTGGCAACTACACAGTGCTGGTCTTGGAAGCCGGTGGTGAAGAGACGCCGGATCTCATGGTCCCTTTCACGGCGCCCTTTGCGGCCAACGAGAACAACAGCTGGCAGTTCGTCACCGTGCCGCAAAAGTACTCCTGCCGCTCCTTCCCAGGACGTGTGAGTTTTCCTTCGAATGGGATAACTATAGTGAACGTTATAGTAATTCAGCGAAACGTAGTGATGATCGCGTTATTGTCTACTTTTGAGGTCGTAATGAAGATGGTGGTGGTGCTAGGAGCTGTTTGCATTGACAGTTACTAGGTCTGTGGGAATAGTGAATCTTATAACCGAATCGAATACGAATCGAGTAGTGATGAAACCGAATCGAATACAAGTCTAATACTATCAGAATAGTTTTCGAATAGTAGGACAGAAATTTCCGAAACAGCCCGGAAATCTGGCAACATCTTATTCGAAATAAATATTCATAAAAGTTCACAAAGGAACATTATGATTAGACGTACCGGATAAAAATACAGTTACGTAAACAGAGGTATGTAGGCTTGCATATATCAGTGGCTGGAACCTTTGAGATATTGAGTAACCGTAGGTGACGCTTGGAGTGTACGTTAATCTACCGCCTGCCTATCACAGGATGGTGGCCTATTTGCCCCAATTCTCTCTTTTACATTTTTCATGACTAGGCTTCAAGATTGTCACGTGGTTCCCTTTCCTAGCTTTGTCCCATGCTCCGTGCGCCATAGCATGTTAGAGAGGGCCCCTACGTAACGCCGAGAGCTCGGCGAACCAAACGACTGGTATCATGAGGATGACAGTAGATCGATGACACTAGCCTCCACGACACTGATAATTCCAAGCGAAAGCGTCTTGACCTAGGGATCAATATAGCTTTCACAGGCTCGTAAATGGTTGGGCTACTTGCTTCGTGGTAGTTAATTCATTCAAAGCAATGGCTACCCCTAGGTATGTAATTTGACAGATTTAGGTATTTTCCATGGTATTCATTGCAGTCTTTTTAATAAAAGTGTTATAAAATGTAGTACTAAAGAAATTTCTTTGGGGCACTGTGAAAATGAATTTCTTTGACAACCCAACGACGCAGGCGGCAGTCATCAACCCAGGGAAAGTTCTGGGAGGCAGCAGTTCCATAAACTCCATGGCGTTTGTGCGTGGAAGCAAGGAAGACTTCAACCGATGGGAAAAGCGCTTCGGAGCGACAGGGTGGAACTACTCGAGCGTGTTGCCCCACTTCAAGGCCATCGAGACATTCAACGTGAGCGGTGTGCCTGAACACGTCAGTGAGTCCAGCGACCTTCCCACGCCGTACCACAAGTCGTTATGGACCGCTATCCCTATAACTTCCCATAGATGGCCATATAAGGCCTGGCATCATGGATTATGTATGGCGCGTCTCCGCGTTGGGCCACATTTGGCCAATCCGTGAAATACAAACATATACAAATGACCTACGGGCCAAGTGATGGGTAATATACCAAGTAAAGGGGAACACTATTTCGTGTTGATTCTCCCTGATTGGTCAGTTCTAAGTCAAGAGATTCGCGATTAGTCGACGATTGGTCACTTGCGCCTTTCAGGACAGAATTGACCAATCAGGGAGGACAAGCACGAAATAGTGTTCCGTATTCCGCGGTACGGTACATAGGACGCCACACAAGAATTGCAATACATGGCTGTACAGGAAATTAGGCAAATATGACGATTTATAACTCGCACTACGTATTGCAAGTATCTAGCCACATTTGCCGAATTCTCGACTTAGCGGTGCAAGGCCTATACAAGAGTTGTAATATATGGGCCTATCGCGAATCGGGCACGTGTGGCCGTACATATCGACCAATATTCTCAACTCCTGATGTGGTCATTCATGGCAACTTCGTATGCCCACGCATTTGGGTCAGAATACCAATGTTGTGCTAATTTTAAAAATGAGCACCCGGTGCACGCAAAGCACCTGGCTTTGGAATTGTTCGTAAGAGAAAATTAATGCCTAATCTGATGATGTCCACATTTGGGCGGAAGAGGCTGGCTAATGACAATGACCATTTGGAAACAAAAAGCACGAGAATTTGTAGCTTAGGTTCTGTATTCATAAAAAGAGTTCTACGCAGTAGCTGTTCATGAGTGAAAGTGTCGGCAAATTCAATTGTCAGGCATGTTGTGAGTGAGTGACCAATGAAAAGGAGCACTTGCTCTCGAAAAGCTTCGTGAATAAAAGTGTCCGATACTGTAGAGATCTCGTGCTAGAATTGTTCGCAAAAGCAAACTGCAGACGCTCCAGATGGTGACCGTGATATATCAGTGAAAGCTTGAAGCATTTACAATTACAAACTCATTATCGTGAATGCGAGCCGAAGGAGCCATTTAGCAAAGCTTCTTGACCAAGCTGTCAAGGCACATCGCCTTTTTTGTAACGGCTGTTTGCCGCATATCTGCGACCTTCCCCAAGGTCGCGTCGAACAATGTGGCCATTCGTTGTCCTCCTTCCAAGCTGACGAATATATTTAGTGCACTAATATTTTTTGGGCCACAAGTGGCTAAATGAAAGCGCTTTTGGTCCATGATTCGAGCAAACTGTGTCATCGTAGGATTAAATACTTGAGGGATGTAGGTGCTCTTTCTTAGTTTTTTTTTGCGACTACTGCAACACCCTTGGAGATCGATGTGGCAACAACAGCTACGCCGTTCAGCCGTCAATATGATTAACTCTAACGCTCTGCGGCGTGCCCAGGACCATTTCCGTTGTGGCCAGCGCAACGAAATGGTGGCCGTTGTTGGTGAAGTAATATTTATTTATTTATTTATTTATTTATTCATTTATTTATTCATTCATTCATTCATTCATTCACCAAATATATAAAGACCGAAATATCATTTCTGCAACAATCCCCTCCCAATTCGCGGTACTGGCATCAGCTCAAGTGGTCCCAGCCACGCCGCAGAGCGTTCAAGGTAACCATGCAGACGGCTAAACATGGATCACTGTGCCTTTCGAAGACAAGTCCACTTGTCGAAACGTTGGATCGTGCGACATTCCCTGTTATATATCGTTTTTAGTGATTTGTTCATATATTTGGGCTTTTCGAGCTGCTTTAAGGAATATAATCCATAGCACTGCAATGCGATACATGCTCTGATGCAGAAATAAGAACATGGCAGTTTTGTGATTTGTTCCTTGACATTTAAAGGGGCCACCATAAAATTATTCCACAGAATGTGAAATTTCCACTCCTTGCTGCAAATTTATTGTGCATCACACCTCTCCCTTTGGCTCACAACGAACCTAACCCTATTGCCAGGCGCTTCAGGGGAACCTTTCAAAAGACCCGTCCCCGGATAGCTGCCCTCTTTCCATCTGAAAGTAAAACCTAAGTGAAGGTTAATTTGTGCAATCTGCATGATTAATCTACATCGAAACATAATTTCAACGTGCAGTTTAGTGCAGTTGCAGCGAAATGCACACAACGAATGCAACCAAGAGGCTTGCCAAGCTAGGACGCTATTTACAAAAAGACGTCTTACGCTAACAATATTGTTAAGAAAATATTTCAGCCAATCCCGACGCTGGACATATCATTAGCTAGGCCAACCGACTAATGGCAAAGATCACTTAGAAAAGATGAGTTTTGTGAATGCGGGCCCATGGTGTCTAAAGCAATACGGGATGGATGGATGGATGCTATGAGCGTCCGCTTTGTAACGGGGCGGTGACATGCGCGCCACCAGGCTCGTAGAACTTTTTTTTCTCTCTCTTTAAATTGTCCTCATGCCTTTTAAATTTACTTCACTCAAATCGATCATACTATAGCAAAAAACGGAAACTCATAGCCCAGTTCCCTGCCCCTTATGGCAGAAAGTCCATATTTTCCCCTATAATTATTTTTGTCCGTTCTCTCTAGTTTTCTGCCACCAGTATTCTAACCGTATCTTACTTATTTCAATCACGGCTATGTTCAGCTTCCCGTTGTTCTCCCTAAAACCCAAGGCTTCCTGTAGGGTGGTGCCCAAACGTACACCTGGGTGGACATTTCGCACAACCTGCCAATGTGCACTAATCGTGTATCCGTGGCACGCCGGGAACAAAGCAACGCTGTTTTTAAAGAAATAACTCAACTATTTGAACGATGAAAAAGAATACCGTCACCGCCACGAAAATAGTCTTACTAACGATATGAGCATTGTGTGTGTGTTCGGAATTGGGGTCGACGCACGCATAGTCGCCGTTTATCATCAGTTATGTTTCCTACGAATATGCATTGCTTGCTTTCCCTGCAACAATTAAAAGCTCTGTAACATTTGAGACACGCGCATTTTAAACAGATTTTGAACGAACGGGTACTCCCGCACGATCGAGAGTGCATGACCGATCGCATTTTGCTCGTCCTTTTCACGGACAAAAGCGACTGTTTGCGAGAATAAACACGCATAAGTCGATGGCGCGGTTCTACTGTCTACACACTCTTTTACCTTCAAAGAAATGTGATTGTGATATTGGCCCGTAAAACACCAGGAATAGTTATGTTATCGGCCAACTACGTGTTTATTCAAAGACCAGTATTTTTATATCTGCGACTTAATTCTTTTCAATGTAGGAGCAAGAAGCTGAGCGGTCGTGAATAGCGATTTAGATGCACGAATTTATTTGCTTGTTTAGACGATGCTGAAATAATGTTTAGTAATATCAGCAATATCGAACTGCATACTACATTTTACGGTACGTCTTAGAAAACAAGATGTGCTTAGCGTAATGCCATTTTTAGTAGGACAGACTGCTGGGCTAGTTGGTTATGCACCATGAAAAGTTCAAATTAGCACGATTTACACAGAGAGACAGGAAGAAACGAAACAGACAGGACGTCTGTTCGTCCTGTCCGTTTTTTTTTTGTATATCTGTGTAAATCGCCTAAGTTGTACTTTTCGCAGTAAATTTTTATTCTTGATCCCATGCACATTTTTCGAATATATTAATTATATCTGGGAAGAGTGCCCCGCCACCGTGGTCTAATGGTTATGGCACTCGGCTGCAGATCTGAAGATCGCGGGATCGAATCCCGGCCGCGGCGGCTGCATTTCGATGGAGGGGAAATGGCGAGGCCCGTGCGCTGTGCGATGTCAGTGAACGTTAAAGAACCCCAGGTGGTCGAAATTTCCGGAGACCTCCACTACGGCGTCTCTCATAATCAGAGCTGGTTTTTGGGACGTTAAACCCCACAAATCAATCAATCAATATTGGGGAAGACAGAAAGAAAATGCCCCAGCCCGTAGCACAAACGGGCTAGTTTCCGGGTACGTTCCCAAGAGCTGTATCGAGGCTGGTACTTTATTCGACAATGCACAGGAACCCCCCACCCCAACCCCACTTCCTTGGCTTCGCGCCTCTCAGGATCACTAAATTTTCATCTGTCTTATAGAAAGCACGCAATTATCAATGTGCCTTCGATGTGTGTCCACTTCATGATGTGCTAGAACGTAACGTTTTAAACTGGACGCAGAGTCATACTACCACGGAACGAGAGGGGAGACGCCCGTCAACTACCCTCGCTACCAGACACCGCTGAGCTACCACTTCCTGAACGCGTGCAGCGAGTCCCACTACGAGTATGTTGACTACAACGGCGACAGATTTTCGGGTAAGCCTTTGTATTGCAATGTGCCAATAGAAAAAATGTTCGGTCCAAAGCGAAAGTGAAATATGAATGTTTCAGTGCGAACCCAATGGAAAATTGTTCGAAAATTGTTGAAATTTTGTTGAAGCGATTCTATGGTAAATTACTTACAAAGTGCACCGCTACATGTGCGCAAGAAAGGGTCGAGTTTTGTAGAGCGATTCAACAGAAATGTGCAGATACACGACTTCGCTTCGCTGCAGAACACATCTGTTAGCTTCGCCACAGTGCACTAGTTCTGGATTCGATGCAGTACTGAAATGCTAACTTCGCCACAATGCGCAAGGATAAGCCTACCCGCTACACTTTTCTTATGCGGAGAAGCAAAGTGCAATTGGGAACGTATTATCGCAGGACAGATTATATCTTGCCCTTTCATTAGAAACTTCGAATATTTCGAATACTAAATGTTGGGTGCCAAATGAATCGAACAGCAAACGCTATTTGAAAACTAATCGAAAGTTCGAATATTAACACTCTAACTTTCTACATCCGCAATCATAAGGAGAACTTTTTTCATTCCATATGCGGCGGCGGCACTTCGATGGAGGCGAAATGTTGAGGCCCGTATGCTCTGCGTTGTCAGTGCACGTTGAGGAACCCCCGGTGGTCGAAATTTCCCGAGACCTTCACTACGGCGTCTCTCATAATCATATCGTGGTTTTGGAGCATAAATCCCAATCAATCAATCAATGAATCAATCAATCAATTTGCATTGCGTTTCATTTACAAAGCCCTCGAAGGAGAAATAAAAAGGAGACTGCATCTCCTGACTGGGGCCGCTCTTTAGATAGCGCAGCCCTTTAGATAGCGACAAGAATATACGTGCGTAAATAAATAATCCAAGCACCTCTATAGCTTCCTCGAGAATTTTATACAAGAAAACATATACGGAAGTTACCGAGGACTACAGCAGCAAAAGAGCAGCGTAACTGGAAGTACAATAAATTCTGCAGACGCAACAAGTAACAACAAAACAGCAATTTTCAAAGATAGACATCACAATGATCATGCAGCAGTGCGATAAATTACAGTCTAAAAGTAATACTCTACACGGTGTAATATGCTAGAATGCAACTGCTCTCAACGTGGAAAATCACAGGCCATACTGGGCACGCCACATATAGCGATAATCAGAAATACCAGTAGTCTCAACCTGTTGCAATGCAGGAAAGTCAACTGCACTGTTTTCTTTTTTCTCGCATGCAGGTTATTCGAGGGTGCAGAGCAACACTGCTGCCGGAGTAAGAATGAGCGCAAACAAGTGCTTCTTGAAAAGCGTGAGGAACATTCGTCAAGGCCATCTACACGTGTCTACGAAAAGCATCGTTACTCAGGTAATGACAGTATAGCATCTGTCAATGGAATACTCTATTCATTTGAAATGTGATTGGTGAAAGCAGCGTGGAGCTGGACCTCGTGTCCAGGCTTGCTGGCAGATGCATTCTATCCTCGTTACAACGAATTAGCATCGGAACCAAGTTCGTTGTAGGAGTAGATACAATAATGGGCGCTTACAAATTGTCAGCCTGGCCAGCCCAAGTATGCTAGGTAGAAGAACGAATCATTATTTCAAACCAACTGCAGAGTGATCCTTACCTCTCTATTTATGGCACTTCGAACTAAATAGACCGGAAACACGAGAAGGCGAAATTATAAAGAAACGTTTGTTCGACAAAACATGGATGCGCTTATATTTACTTAAGGAAGTGCGTAATCTTCGTCTGGTGGCCTTTCATTGCCCTGCACAAGATTAACACTTGCACCGGGAGAGCGTCAGGACGTAGGGGGCTACATAGTGTGGGCTCAGGGCCGTGGCTTCTGAGCCTCTGGCCAGCTGAGGCTCCCAGAGATGGGCACACGAGCCATTGGAACAACGTAGTTTACTCGTTGCAAGCCCAGCGCCGACTGCTGGATCCGCTCCACGCGCTCCGCCCCCAAGCCGGGGGTGCGTGCCACGAGCTAGCTCCGTTCCGATAATGACTGGCGGCGGAGGTAAGCAGCCGAATTCCCCACAATAGATAGATAGATAGATAGATAGATAGATAGATAGATAGATAGATAGATAGATAGATAGATAGATAGATAGATAGATAGATAGATAGATACGATCAAAATGGCCGAAGTTCTCCAAAAAATGATTTGCATTCAAAAGTGGTACGAATATATTTATTGCTTGCGAATGCGCATGGGAGAATTTCGCATTTTTCAAATTAACAACGAAGAAAAGAGAAATAAAGCTGAACTTGTAAAATGTAGGCATATGTGTTGTAAACTACTGGGAACCACGTTGAAATTTTGAATGCTGACTATGTCTTAAGCATAGTGACTTTTCGTTGATGGAGTTACGTATAGTAATCAAACTCGCACGTTCGTGCAAACCACGCTTCAACTTCAAGACTGCTAAAGACGCTCGCTTCTTGCATCTTTCCAGATACTGTTTGACAGTAAGAGACGAGCCGTAGGTGTGCAGTTCATCAAGGACGGCAACGTTACGAACGTGTCTGCTGGTCGAGAGGTGATCTTGTCTGCGGGTGCCATCAACACTCCCAAGCTGCTCATGCTCTCCGGAATCGGGCCTGCAGAGGAACTGGAGAAGCACAAGGTGCAATTGCACTCTCATGCGCTCATACTTTCCAAGTGAATCTTTTCTTACTTAGGTGTAGGCGTAGCAGTAGTCGGCGCAGTTACGCCAAAACAACGTGCTGCCGGAAAAGCGCAACGCCTGGCGTCCTCTATGAAGTGACGGAAGAAACTAATGCATTAGAGTGTAATAACCCCTCGCGGAAGTAGCGAAAGAACTCATTGCATTGGAAAAAACTTATGTGGTGAACGCGCCGCCTTCACGTCGAAGCCACGCAGTCCTAGCTCACGGTACTGGCAATAGCGGTAGGTGTGTCCGGCTTCCCCGCAGTGGAAACGTAGTGGGCGCTGGTTAGCGGGGCGCCAAAGGTCCGTTTTCCTCGGCGCGTTGCGCTGGATTACTGGCGAGCGGGATGGCTTTGAAGGTGACAGCGGTGGATGGCGGCGAAACTGCGGCGTGGGGTCCTGGCGCAGGCGAAGAGCGGCGGCAGCTCGATGTGCAGCAGCGGCGTAGGTCGCTCCCTCCTGTTGGGATCACGTCGGTGTCGCGTATGTCGTCGGGACTGAGTCAATGGGCTTTCTCCATAGTCTGGCGACAAGCGCCGATTGTGTTGCTGCGGCGCATATCCAGTCTTGTCGACTGTCGCTGCCTCGGAGAGGAACTCTAGGACGGCCTTTGGCGGGTTCCTCATTAGCCTGGCGAAGAGCTCTTGCTTCACTCCTCGCATGAGCAGGAGAACCTTCTTCTTTCCAGACATGTCTGCGTTGGCGTGGCGGAAAAATCGCGTCATTTCTTCGTCAAAGATCATGACGTTTCCGTTCGGGAGCTGCACCTGTGTCTCCAGCACCGATACGGCCTTTTCCTTCCCCACGACGCTTGCAAAGGTCTTCAGGAAGGTGGCGAGGAAAATGTCCCAGGTTCAAGGCGTGGACTCTCGGTTCTCGAACCTGGTCCCAGTAGCGTCTTCTAAGTAGAAGCAGCTTATCTTCCACGTCCCACTTGTTAAGGGGTGCGACGCGGTCGCAGATCTGCAGACAGCTTTCCGGGTCTTCGTATGACGATCCGCGGAAGGTAGGCGGCTCTTTGGGCTGCTGCATGACCACGGTTGCCGGAGACCCTGCTTCCGTTATCGTGGATGCTATTTTCGTCGTAGTCCCTGTCTTCTTGTCTTTGTCGGGAAGAGGCTGGTATTCAGGCGGTAGTCCTTGCTGCCTGCGGCTAGTTCGAAAGGCCGGGTTTGAGTCGTCCTCTTGACGGCGTGGGCTGGGCTCATGGCTAGACGGGGGCGTGAGGTATATGGACCGAGAAGCACCTCCACCAGATGTCACGTGGTCGTGACGATTTGAAAGGAGCAGAGCTCTAGACGATGCCAGGCGAACCTGTGCTCAGCAAAGCAAAGCAAAGCCAATCCCACTGCACAGCAATGGCGGTGTGAACAGACGTCGATCTATGGAGAAACTGACAAGCGGCGACATGCGTCAGATTTTATAGACGCGTCATAAAGCGTTCTCGCATTATCGCTGAAATTCCAGAAGTCACTCAAATGTGCACGTCAGGCTTGCAATGTTCCAAGATGGTCGACACGGGCCTCGAAGTGACATGGAAGATAAACGCGGCCTGTGCGGCGCGCAACGGAAAATGATAACGGTGTTCCCCGCAAACAATCAAAACAAGAGCGCGTGTCACAGAAAAGTGATAGAGGCTTTCGAAACAAACCAAAAAACCGCACGTGTCAGTATTGTGGGCGACCGTTGACCAGCTCCCGCCCCACGGACACCGACAACTGTGGTGCATTGTGGAGTGAATGGAATGTACCTGGTTCCATGGCACTCGCGCCACCCATGTGCTCACGTTTTTGCTGCTGCAGCCAACCACATTACACCCCCCCCCCCCTTCACTGTAAGCGCCTAAGAACCGTGATGTATGATAGAAACCATCACGACGGCGTAAATGTCCGTTCCCCAAGCATACAGCCATAGCCTTGCACATGCCCGTATAGGCAATAGCCACTCGGTGATGTCAGCATCCACGACCGTAAATATGTGCATATTTTATGCAATAGCGCTTCCACAAGACGTTGGATTCTGCTAACTGTAGGTTGTGTTGCAGAACTTCGTAAGTGATTTTCTGCACGTAAGCTAATCAGTACTCGATAACTCACCGCTCATGAAGACGTTGGTGGAAAGCTCGCCTGAATACAATTTTTCAGATTCGACAACTGGTCGACCTACCGGTAGGACGGGGCCTCCAAGACCATGTGGTTTTCTTGGGCCTGGTGGTCACCACTGATAAAGATTACATTGGCCTGAGTGACTTACAGAAGAGCGAAGCATTATACAAGACTAACCAGACAGGTAAACATGACGGAAGAGCTTCCTGTGTTACGATGAAGTAGGATTTATCTGACAGTCATCATGGGTAGTTACGTCTTCATGCAGTATCTGCACGGCGCGTTTGCATGGTGCATGAACGTCATCCACACATTTATCAAAGAAAATTAAATTACATGAAGGTTCCACTCCAATTACATAAAAAAAAGATTTGATCAGTCGAAGTTACGTCAAAATGCAAACTAGACCGGCAGACAACTATGTAATCAATGTATGTGTGGATGCACCAAGGGCACCCGATGTAAGCACACGCAAGCAAACTTAAGGCACAAAGGCTTCTTAGGGTGGCAAGTTATAAAGGTGTTCGTGCGGAATATTTGCCATAATTAAATGTTTAGAAGCGAGGTAATGGAGCGCGCAATCGGGCGTTCCATAAATAGAAGGTTGAGCGCAAGTGCAGACAGTTACAAAGAAGCGCCAAGTAAAAGCAGCAAACAAGTGCCCGTCGTTGTCAACTATTCATCCCAGGCTGTAGTTTCTGCGCAGAACGTTTTTTATTATTTAAGTAGGTAGGGATTTGTACAATTATGACTGCACTCACCTGTCCATTAACAGGGCCTTGCAAGACTTTTTTGACGTTGTCAGAAAACGGCACCAATTCCTTGCGGAGGTTCGTATGAATGGATGAACGAAATGTGATTGCACTGCACGCACCAGCGACATTGCAGTCCGGTTTCAAATGAAGCTGAAAATAGCCTGCTTCTTTTTTTTAGAAAGTTCTACAGATGACGCAACAACGAGCACCACGTCGCTTCACATTATTTTTTTAGCGTTCTTGAACGAAAATTCAGAGTTACGTTAATTACCGAACTCAAGACGAACAAATAAAGCATTACTGTCGAACTCAAGACGAACAAATAAAGCATGGAATCATGAATGCTAGTTCTGCCTCAAGTGAGGAACTGGGTGCCCCTTGTGACGTTACTTCTTGATAGAAGGGCAGGTGGTTTCCGGCTGTATTTCAAACCAACCTGCTAATTCTCTGGTGCTCGCAGTGCAACAATACTTGTCTAAGAAGGTCATAAGAGCCCACAAGACTGATTGGCACCGTATTCTGACCATGTTTTAAAATTGTTGCAAATACTCTTTACCATACATACTCCCGCACAGTTTAATTTCTGAAAAATGTTCGTCTAAACATGCATGCAGTTCTCGCCAATAAAACCTGTGTGATAATAGACAGTATAATGGTAAACCGCGCGATATAGAATATCGCCAGACAATAGGTGAAGCATTGTATTGCAAAGAGTTGCCTATAATGACGCCCATCAGTGAGCGGCAGTCACTAGCACATTTCGATTCCCCCCCCCCCCCCCCCCCCCAAAAAAAAAAAAAAAATCAGCGGCTTTTCGCTAGCCCGTTACACAGGGACATCATGTCCACAATTCAGGACTGTTTACGCTACCGGGAGCCCTCGAAGCACTGATCTTCACGGACAGCGGTGTTGACAAGGGAAAACTCAAGGTTCATCCTGACATAGAGGCGAAGCTGCTAGCCTTATTTCCTGACGCCAGGATAAGCCGATCACCGTACGTTTCCGAACAAGTAAGCACTTCGAATTATCGTCTAATTGTTGTTTAAGATTATTGTGGTGTATTAGGGGCGAAGCTCCTCTTAGTCTAACCTTGTCAGGCGTCAGTCGTCAGGCGTAACCCGCGTGCCGGGAGGCACGCGCTCGCCCTCGGCGCTCGCCCTCTGCGCGTGCCTCCCGGCGCGTGCCTCTCTCTCTCTCCCGGCGCGTGCCTCGGCTGTTTTGTGGGAGAGAGAGAGAGAGAGCGAAAGGCGCGCGTTGGCTATGGAAACGCTCTTTATTAGAGGAACGCTCTACCAGCTCGCAAAGAAGAACGCGCCCTCACCCGCGAGAGGCAACGTTGGCGCAGGCAGCGTCTCCAAGCGAGTTCCTTGATTGAGAAATACCGACTGCTCGCGTTGGAGAAGCGTTCACCGGCGACCCACACACACACATTATATATATATAGGCACTGGATCTTGACTTGCAATGAAGTGCAGGTGGGAGATTTCACTTGTGCATAGTTGAACCATGAGGGTTCGTAGCGTGCGCGTATCCGGAACTCGGCACGATCTACGATGAACCTCCCGAGCTTCGCCCACTCATCATCATTCACTCCGTGGATATGCTGTAATTTTTTTTATATAAAAGGACACGTGATGCAAACATTACAGAAGAGCACTGCGCGAAAGGATATCGCCTTTTCTTCGCAGCGTAAGCTGCTATGGGCTGTTATGGGTTGGTTCCAATGCCCGTAATAGGTGGCGATGGTGTCGCCCTTGGTGTTCCTATCTATAATGTTGCGGTAAGAGAGATTAAGCTGGTGATAGTTTAACCTGAGTATATTTCAAGTGTTAGAATAAATGTGTGTTTCAACGAACCTTGATCGACGTAGCGTCTCGAAGAAAATACGCAATGAGCAGTGTCGGATTACTGAGGTTCTATCGGGAACACTACGGCCGATAAGATTGTCGTTGAAACAGATTGCTCTCCGCGTTACGAGTGATTCTAATCGTACGCGACATCAATCACGACCAAAAAAAGTGATTTCGTCCCCCCCCCCCCCCTCCCCCGTTCACTGCATAAATCGCAAATCGGTGAAGTGGATGGTCCGTTATCAAGTAACCTGATCGATTTCCCAAAACTACACTATGATTATTCGCGAATTCCATTGGCGGATCTGGAGCGCTGCGCCGAATCCATGAAAGAGCCAAAAAATCCGTCGCGGAGCGATCCGATTCCGATCGACCAGTGACAAAAAATCACGCATCTCCACGAAGTGAACCATGACGAGTGGGCAAAACACTGGGGCTCGTTCGGAGTTACCGTAAGTCACCCGTGACACTGCCTGCTCATGCATGTAAATGAGTGACAACGTATTTGTATATTTGCCAACGCGTTGTCATTTATGCTCCTGGTCTTTATGAGGTTCCTGCGCTCCCACGTCGTAGATCGCTCCGACTTCCGGATTACTTTTAGTTAACGCGCACTCTGCGAATCCTTATGGTTCAACTACGCACATGAGAAATCTCCCAGCGGCACTACATTGTAGGTTAAGATCCAGCGGTGAACGGTTGTGCAGTGCGAGCAGTCGGTTTTTCAATCAAGAAACTCGCCAGCAGACGCTGCCTGCGTCAGCGTTGTCTCTCGCTGGCGAGGGCGCGTTCTCGTTCCTTGCGAACTTGGGCGAGTTGTTGCGCATGCGCAGCGGGGGGTGGGGGAGGGGGTGTGGACGCCAACGGACAAGGGACAAGCCTCGACCCTAAGGTGCTTCGGCCCTAATAAAATAAACACGCTCCGGCATGGATTACAGCGGAAGTTGTCGTACGCATCCGGTTACCCATGCTGCCAACCTTGCCTCGGAACACGGTGGAGGTTCTAGATAGGATGCCTCGATGCACATGCGCGCCCCTGGAGTGGGCGGGCATGCATCGACCCTGGGCACTGCGCTACGCCAACTGCACTTCGTGTCTCGTTAAATACGCTCTTTGCAGCGTGGAGTAGCGCGCGATGGATGTTTTGACAGTTACTCAAGGTGTTCGACGCCTTTCGATGGATTTTGTGGTGAAGGACACAACGCCACCGGGTTACTATACAGCGCCTCAGAAAGCGCTCAAAGCAACTGATGTACCCGGTTGATCCGGAAGTGACGGCACCGTGTCGTTGGCGTTTCGGCGAAATCCGGCTTTACGAAAGAGATCAACGTGGAGCGCTTCGTGGCGCATTGCTGTAAACCCACCAGTGGAAAACGCAAACTTGCTCCATATCTACCAGTGGAATTCAAGTTCTCGGCCACAGGGGAAAAGAACTTGCTCCGGGTTTGCCATTGGCATTCACTATATGAGAGACGCCGTAACGGAGGGCTTCGGAAATTTCAACCACGTGGGATTCCTTACAATGGACTGACGTCGCACAGCACACGGGCCTCAACATTTCGCTTCCGTCGAAACGCAGCCACCGCAGCCGGGATTCGATCCCGCGACCCTCAGATCAGCAGCCGAGTACCACAGCCACTAGACAACCGTAAGGTGGGGAGGGGGGCATTATGAAGTAAGTTATCGGTAGTATGAGAGGGGAAGTTGCTTCTAGCGGTATACGGTTTAGCATAGATTATAAGTCCTCGGCCACCGCAATGCTCATGCCTAGCCCTAAGCAGTGTGCGAGAGTGGTCGCGCATAGCGTACTTAAGATGCCAGGGATTTCTCCAGAATATCAACGTCGGCGTACATGACAGCGCTTTATGCACAATAGTGTCAGCTTTCTGCTTACGTTAGGTGCCGCAGCAAGGTGAGGGGAAATTAAATTTAACCTCGAACCAGTTCTAGAGGCCGCAACGTATGCCAAATTCATTTAATGTCGTTAAATGATCGCTAACATCCGTAGCTGACCATGTATGGCGCAACGCCCCACGCTCGACAATGGGGGCATGTTTCCCCTGCCCAACGATTGATTGATTGATTGATTGTGGTTCGGTTAGGAAGGGACGCTAATTTCTGCAGCCCATGTAGGGAGCACGGCTAAGCGTCCGTGGGGGTGGGGGAAAGGGAGTGAAAGATACAGGAGAGAAAGGCCGTAGTGGAGGGCTCCGGGAATTTAGACCACCTGGGGTTCTTTAACGTGCACTGACAACGCACAGTACACGGGCCTCTGGCATTTTCGCCTCCATCGAAAATGCGACCGCCGCGGACAACGCGTCCTCTAATTACATACCTGGAACGTCACCCTCTTTCCTATAGAAAACGCTCGATCACGTGTTCTGGCTAGATGCCGCGGGAGAGCGCTAGCCACCGTACCGCCGAGTCAGGTGACATGACGTCGGCAGCTGCGCTAAGGCTGCTGCGACAACAGCCTCCTAGTGTCAATCGTGACGAATGAAAGAACTTGATTTTCCTATATACAATATGCTCTTGCTTTTTGGCGTCAGCATCATGACGGAAAAAGAAAAACCACAAGCAAAAGTGTGTTCCTTAGGCGGGGCAGGAGATGTCCATTGTGCGAAAGGCCACTGCACCATATATTCAGCCGGGATGTCTTCAGTGCATGTGCGTTAGCGTTCCGTCGATTTCTCTACTGGACAAGGAAATGTATTTTATGCGTAAGGCAAGTTTAAGCTGTCATGCTCACTTGTGTTTGTTGCGCGTCCTCCATTAGTCAATCCCGCGCTACTCTTATGTGATGCACGAGTCTGCCACGGTTTGATTGAGTATATGTATTTTTTAGCACGTGTCTTTTTGATATGACGGTGGGGGCATTTATTGGCTTGTTTATTGTTACTGTGTTCTTGAGGATCGTATGCGCATGCCCGCGTTGTCTTGTTGTCTTGCTGCGACGATGTGTTTCGTATAAACCGTCACAATCACAGCTGCTAGTTAGCGCCCGTGCCGTTGGTCTCGCTCTCTTGTCCTGTGCTTTGCGCTTCACCCTCCTAGTATGCAGTACCAGCTGACCCAAAACTCTTCTCTTCTGAAAGCCATTAGTTAGTTTCCTCCATGCGTTGTTTCATGTTGGACGGCGTAGTTAGGTCTCTTCATAAAAGCTGGTTGGCTTGGTTCTAGAATTGGGAACACCCAGAGGATGTCATCCGTGTTTGCTGGGGCTTTAGAGTTGTCGTAGCTGGGATCAGGGTGCTTAATCGGGTACATCTTGTGGAGCACCGAAGTTCTTGTGAAGCTTCGCGTTTGTACTCGTCATTGTGTGACATCGTAGAGTCGAGTGGGTCTTAGTGGTGCGGCCTAATAGGATGAATTTCCAGGCTAGTTGGTCACGCATCGTGGATCAAGTGTGTAACGCTTGTGATGTGACGAGGCTAATATATATGTACGTTTCGCCGTAATAAAATCAATTGACAGTCAGCGCTCCGTGGTGTGGTGTATGTTCCATTTTTGTCATCCCTGTGTTTGCCCTTTTTTTCGTCAGCCCTGTGTTCGCGCTGTTCTTTCCACGACTTAGTGGTGGGGGCATCGTGCTTTGTTGTCTCTTCTAATTTAGCCTTTATTTTTCGCCGGCGCTTTACTTTCGTTCGCTGTAGGCGTCTTCATAGACGTCGATCTGAGTGGACGTTGCGGGTTGCTACGAACAACTGTCATTCCCGAGTTGCTCCCTGCTGTGATGCTGCAAGGCTCGCTGATGAACTAGCCCGGAATATTAGTGTGCTAAGAAATTCAATCGGTTCATACTCGGATAGATAGGTCTTTAAGTTCAGAGGCATGATTAGCATGGCGTGGTAGCTTGCTTTGAGTTTGCAGCTTTTCAATTGCTTGCTGAGAGTCTAGGAAGAGCTTCTGGAGATGACCTCGCCTGAGCGTAGCGGTCTAACGCTTCGGCAACAGCGTACCCTTCCGCTGCTTCAGGAAGCCAGCGTCGTTGCGTGATAAAGAATGAAGATGCCTCACCTGTTTTGAAGTTCAGAAATGCACCTGTGTTGGACCCTTGTATAGTGCATAAGACATCCGCGCAGACAATTTCTTCTTCTTCGGATGAGTATATGAGGTATTGCGCATGCAGTTGAGCATAGTATTCCATTCTCTGTCCGAGGCTTGATTCGCGTGTTTCAGAAATAGACGGTTGTTCGTCACTGTGATATCTTTCCATTGTGGAGTGGTGGGCAGAATTCGGGGTGCATGTTTGTTGCCCAGACCTATGCCGTTTCAGAGGGAAATCGAGCTACGCTGCTATCACCAGCCGCAGCAAAGAGAGTGAGACAGAATCTCGGCCACAGCGCCGAACACTTCGCAGCGCTATAGCGCCAGTTGAAGCCGTTCCAGGAGAGGCTGCTGAGCCTTCAGGCTAAGTGTGCGACGGTTGTACACAGATTTCAGACCTGGTTAAGAAGCCCCTGGTGGCCGAAAACAATCAATAGTTCCCCGCTATGGCTTGCCAAATAACGATCTGGTAGTATTCTCACGCAGAAACGCAGCCCCTGTCTTTAGTTAGACATTTAGAAGAAGCCACACATGTCTTTGCCAATCCACTGTATTAGGTATGTGCCACGGGAGAGAGTGAGAGAGGGGGTAGGGAGAAGAGTAACAAGAAGAGCACGCTAGCTTTTGAGTTGCTTATGATGAATTCATGCACTCTGCCAGTGCCACTCGTAAAGATGAAGTTTAAAGCGAGTTTGCGGGAATAAACTGGGTACGGTTAGTGCAGTACCGGGATAATTGGAGACCTATGGGAGATGCCCTTGCCCTGCAGCGGGCGTAGACAAGCTGATGATGACGATGATGATGCACTGCACTGCACTGATAGTTCAAGTCCTTATGATCCTTAGCAGGCCAATATCAGCGCTCTGAGTTATTAAGTGTTGTGCGCTCAGGGCCGTGGCCATTGAGACTGCCCAGCTGAGGTTCGCATGATGACACCGGGCAAATAATCTATCACGATAACGCCCTTTACTCAGCCGTAGCCCAATGGCTCGGATGCCGCTCCACGCAATCCAGGCTGGTGGCGCGTAGCACGAGCGTACGAGCCCAGATGACGATGATGATCATGATTGTAGTTGGCCACTGCCACGCAGCCATTTCCACATAGTGTGTTACTACAGGAGTTCAAACACGGGCATCGTGAAAGATGGAGACGATCCATATAAAAAAGCTTCGCAACGAGTGGCTTTCCCGGCTGACGTTGTGGGCACCAAGGGCCAGACAAGGGTGCTGTCGCGGCAACTGTTCCCGAGCACTCGTGCCGCAGGGGCGCTTCTACAAGGGCTGGCACTAGTGAGGCCGGCGGCCACAGTAGGGACCTCGTGGTGCCATGTCGTTACTGAAACCTTGGCACAGCGGCTCTCATGGGAGGCACAGACGTCGCTGGCGTGCGCTTTTTATCTACGCAAGTTGAGGAGGAACAGCATTGGTAAGGATCAAGCATGCCTACATTAGGGAACGGTGTTTCGCGGAATACATGGTGTAAATGATTTGATAATGACGTTGCCTAGTCAGTGATACAATTCCAAAAAAAAAAACCTTTCAGGAACCCTTTAAATCTCCTTCAATTTTTTCTGCCGAGAATATGCCTAGCAAACGCGCGAGGCAAGGACATTTGTCGAATACCTTGCAGGTGAAAGCTCTCCTATGGAGTTGTATATTGATGAAATGATTAACTGAGCCTCATATCGTCGAAATGTTCAGGGTATTTAATTTAAATAAGGTATGTTGAAAACAATAGTTCACCTTCGAATCCATGAAGTCGACGTGACATGAAAGAACAAAAAATTGCGCAACAAAGTTCATGCCTAGGAGGACCCAGCGGGAAATTTCGGATGTATTAAACGTATTAACTATACATTTTCAGACTTACACAGAGTACTACAAGCCTATGCTACAGAAGACTGGCTTCATGTGTGCAGTGGTGATGACGAAACCGAAGTCCCGAGGCACAGTGAGGTTGAGATCAGCGTATTTCGAAGACCCACCTCTCATCAATCCCAAGATGCTAATGAAAGACGTGGACACAGATCGCATCGTGTCTGGTACGTGTCCTCAGTAGGTTGAAAGCTCCATTTCTTTTCCTTGATTTTCGGAACCTCACGTCTGTCGCCTTCTTTTTACCGTGCATGTGCTCGTGGGTGTCGCACCTTATTCCGCTTAAAGCAGCCCAAATACATACGAGGGCAATATGATGTGCTGACAAAGGTGATACGTACCGTAGCTTGGCGCAACTTATTACAACGTATTTTGTATTTCGCTGATCACTTACCTTACCTTATCAAGTAATACTGTTTAGTGAGCCTTTCAAATGTAATGATTGGGGCTGAACTGTCAACAGGGAGTGTAGATCGGCCTGAAAAAAAGAGAGCGACGACCAGCTTTGGGCCGTCCAGCAGGCCCGCGAGGCAGCGCTGAGGCAAAACCTCACCGTCCCCTCGGGGGAGATTTAGGCCCGATCGTTTTAAACCCTGCCGGACCAAACAAAAGTTGTTCACCACCATCCCTAGCCATAAGCTCACTAAATGAGAACGCGAAAGCGTTGAGAGGGCTCTGCTTTTGTAGATGCTACGTCGGTATTCAAGTGTTGCAGAGGCCCGTGTCCTTTGGGTTGTCAGTGCAGGCTAAAGAACTCCAGGTGGCCAAAATTTCCGGAGCCCTCCACTACGGCTCTTCTCTCCTTTTTATCTCTTTCAGTCCCTTTCCCCTACCCCTACGGACGTTCAGCTGTGCTCCCGACATAGGCTGAAGAAATTAGCGTCCTACCATGACCGAGCGACAATCATCATCATCGTCATCATCATCATAATCAAGGCGACAAATATTGGGCCTCGTAACGCTATCGCGTTCCGCTCAAGACGAAGCTTGAGCGCCCTCCATTTTTTGTTAACGTAAATATGCTTCTAACAGCAGCCAAATTGCTGAAGATTGCCTGGTGTAACGATCGTGCGATTGCTCATCCTTGCTTTCCCATTTTCTTTTTAGGGGCGAAGCTCCTTGGGGTGTGGGTCGTTCCCTCCTCTGTAGTAGTAGTAGTAGTAGTAGTAGTAGTATGCATGTAGCCACCTCACGCCGCCGGGAGGCTTGCGCGCCGGTGGGCTCGCGCTCGCCCTCGGCGCGTGCCTCCCGGCGCGCGAGATCTCTCGCTCTTCCATCTGCTGTCTTGTGAGAGAGAGAGAGACAGAGAGAGAAAGGGAAAGGCGCGCGTTGACTATGGAAACGCTCTTTCTTCGATGAACGCTATACCAGCTCGCAAAGGAGAATGCGCCCTCACCCGCGAGAGAGAACGTTGGCGCAGGCAGCGTCTTCTAGCGAGTTTCTTGATTGAAAAATGCCGACTGCTCGCGCTGGGGAACCGTGCACCGGCCACCCATATATATATATATATATATATATATATATATATATATATATATATATATATATAGGCACTGGATCTTGATTTGCAATGAAGTGCCGGTGGGAGATTTCACTTGTGCGTAGTTGAACCATAAGGATTCGTAGCGTGCGCGTTAATTAAATTAATCCGGAACTCGGCACGATCTACGATGAACGTCCGGAGCTCCGCCCACTCATCATCATTCACTCCGTGGATATGCTGTGAATTTTTTTTTCTTGTATGGTTCCCAGGTGTACAGAAAGTGAAGAAGCTATTCGAGACGCCAGCGATGAAGCAGATCGGAGCTCAACTGTGGAATGGCTCGTACCCGGCTTGCAAGAAATACCCCATCTGGAGTCGTAAATATGTCAAGTGTTTTGTAAGGAACGCTGCATTTCCAGCTCAGCACGTTTGCTGTACATGCGCCATGGGAAATCACGAGAGAGCGGTTGTCGACAAAAGGCTGAGGTAGGTTGGCTACTCAGTTTTCCTTATCTGTATTTGAAATCTGTTTTGGGTGCTTTTGTTTAAAGGGCAACTCCGGCGGTTTTTCAGTGTCCACTGGCCTCAACTAAATTTTCAATGTATGTTCTCCTCGGTACTGTAATAATATATGCCAAACCAGGTTATTAAAGTAATTTAGTTTTACTAAAAATGAATTTAAAAAAATCTTTAGCGGATTCTCACACGGGCCACCCTGTGTTTTTGACGTCATTACCTTCAAAGCTGCCTACAGCAGCATTCCGGCAGTCAAAAGGAAAACGGTGATGCTTCAGGGCTCAAATCGTCGCTGTCAAGCTCAGAAGCACTGGCGTAACTCAATACGTCATCGATGAGATCCACACTTTGATTTTCCAGACAACAGCTCGAAATTTCTGATAGCGGGAACGCTGTTACGCCACCGCTTACCCTACACGAAGCGTCTATCTGTTTCGATATCGGTTTGAACGCATCCTGCGATCGGCTGTCTAAAATTATTGGCGAGTGTACGCAGGGACTACGGAAAGTTTATGGGAGGGGGGGAGGCAAGTAACTATCGCCTCGTATAATGTGTTTATTATTTATTTTTTCTCAATATTTGTCTATTCTTAGTTACTTAGCTTACGTACTATATATTGTATATTAGTAGTTTTAATGACATCAATTAAAAAGGTTTTATTTCATTTGAGCCATATAAAATTTGACATATTTCGCTTGTTGTACATTGGTACGCACATTAAAAAGGGTTGGAAATTTCGGAAGTACTGAAAACCTGCGAAGACCGCACAACCCGCGTGTTGTGTGGCCCAGTTCTTTACAGAGCACGGGACCACACAACCACTAGCTTGAAAATTCTTGTCAAAAATGTGACCTGTGTGTAAACAATGAAAGATGTGGGGGGGCCCTGCCCCCTCTGGGAAAATGTTAGGGGCGACGACCGCTCCCTGACATAAGAGGGTGACGGCACCGGTGACTGTCTAATGACACCACCCACAAGGCCGCGGTGGTCGTACTGCTTCGATATGCCCTATTCCTGCCTCGGGCATATCTGCATATACTATCTGGATGATGAAATAAAGACATGCTAAGTGTCGACACCACTTTAATGGCATCAAATTATGTAAATAACCACAATCCGGCCTCCCACATTGCGTCATTCTTTATAACACAACTCGGCAACACCAGTTTGCAGCACCCTTCCAGAACAACAATCTAGCCGAAAGAAACGCTTTCGCGTTCTCATCTTATGAGAATATGCTTAGGGATTGTCGCCCTTTTAAATGCGAAGCATTTCTTAGCGGTCGCATGTCCCGCGGCGTCGATGTCCGCACTCACACTGCGCATGCGCAACTCTCCTCCTTCCCTCTCTCCAGCAGCTGCGCGTTACTCTCTCCACTTCTCTCCTACCACCTGCTTGCGCTTCTCCTGCGTTCTCGCTTATGTCCCGCTGCGTCGGCGTCCACACCCGCACTGCGAATGCGCATCCTCCTCCCACTCCTCTCCTTTTTCCTCTCCACTGGGCATTCCTCCTCTCCGAACGGCGCGCGTTGACTATGGAAACGCTCTTTCTTCGATGAACGGTTTACCAGCTCGCAAGGAACGAGAACGCGCCTTCGCCCGCAAGAGACCACGCTGACGCAGGAAGCGTCTGCTAGCGTCAAACCTATGCAAACGCGGTGTGCACCCCCAGTGCTGCTTCGCATCGCCTCATGGTCCACTTTGGCGGGAGATGGTGTAATTTTCAGGGGCGAAGCTCCTCTTAGTCTAACCTTGTCACGCGTCAGTCGTCAGGCGTCAGTCGTAACCCGCGTGCCGGGAGGCACTCGCTCGCCCTCGGCGCGTGCCTCCCGGCACGTGCCTCTGCTGTCTTGTGTGAGAGAGAGAGAGACAGAGAGAGAGCGAAAGGCGCGCGTTGGCTATGGAAACGCTCTTTCTTAGAGGAACGCTCTACCAGCTCGCAAAGAAGGAGAACGCGCCCTCACCGGCGAGAGACACCGTTGGCGCAGGCAGTGTCTCCTAGCGAGTTTCTTGATTGAGAAATACCGACTGCTCGCGTTGGAGAAGCGTTCACCGGCAACCCATATATATATATATATATATATATATATATATATATATATATATATATATATATATATATATATATATATATATATATTGGAACAACTATACTGCGTTGGCACATAATCAGGTTACAAAGAAAGACGTTTTACCCGTTGCCGCGTATTGATGACTCCTTGGACAGGTTACGAAACGCACGCTACTTTTCGTCGATGGACCTAAAAAGCGGCTATTGGCAGATCGAGGTGGATGAGAGAGACCGTGAGAAAACCGCATTCGTGACACCCGACGGACTTTAGGAATTTCAAGTTCTTCCCTTTGGGTTGTGTTCGGCGCCAGCGACCTTTCAACGTCTAATGGACACTGTGCTATCCGGACTCAAATGGCAAACATGCCTGGTGTACTTGGATGACGTCATTGTCTTCTCAGCAACGTTCGACGAACACTTGCAACGACTGAAAACAGTTTTTGAAGCGATACGCTCCGCCGGTCTGACCTTAAAGCCTGAAAAGTGCCATTTTGGTTTTGAAGAACTCCAGTTTCTTGGTCACGTCGTCAGCAGGCATGGAGTCCGACCTGATCCCGGAAAAATTGCTGCCGTCGCCAATTTCCCGACAGCCCACACAGTTCAAACCGCCGACGGAACTTGCCCGAAGTGGTTCACGTGCTTCGTATGAAGCCGTACTCTGAAAGTTGACAAGCCTACACAATCGTTCTTTTGTCGCGGTTGTGTGAACTATCATCGGGACGATGATTTTTTTTAAAGGGGAAGCAATTGGAACAACTATACTGCCGCGGGTATGTGCCAACGCAGGCAAAGTTGACGTTGCACGCGCTTTCGGTCTGACCGTGGCGACGAAGAAGACGTTCTGTTCTCTTTTTGGTCGAGCGATAAAGTGTTTTTGCTTGCGCTGCTCCTGTGCCTCGTTGTACCTTGTGCCTCGTCGATTACGCGTCGTTACAATATATATATATATATATATATATATATATATATATATAGAGTAAGCGAAGCACGACGTACGTTGAAACTTTTTAATGGTCGTCAAACGTTTCGGCTGGTGGGCCAGCCTTCGTAAGTGTGACGAGTAACATGATTATCGTGGCCTTTAAATACATTTCTGAATTGTTAGTGCACATGCGCCACATTAATCGGTACACAAGCGATATCATTATACATGCAATATAGATGCACCAGGCACAGGAATCTGCACAGTGCGCGTGGTAACAGTGTCCACGACATCCACTTTTTATCAGAGTGAGGACGCCAGCGTGTGTGAAACAGCATTTATGAAAGACGTAAGATACGCGTTCCAACAACCATACATTTAAAAAAAAAATGCACATAACGTAGCTATGTAACAAAGCAAAGCAGCATTTCGTAAGAAAGAAACAGGAAAGGCAAAAACGAACGAAACCATCCCCAAAAAATATAAATATTAAAAGCGCTGCAATTGGCACAATAAAGAGCACTTTAGGTAATGTGAGGCAGACTGGTAAGTACGCCTGTGTGTTCATTTATTCCGGACTTTGTAGTGCGAAACTTATAGATGAGGAAAGACTCACGGATTTCACGCTCGTGGTGCGTGGAAAAGCCGGATTCCATTACTGTTGCTTTAATTTTGTCGAAAGTGTGACCAGGCATTGCGACATGTTTTGACAGGGGCAGATTGGGAAGTGTTTTGACATGGGACTTATGATTATTGAATCGCGTTCGGAATGACGTTTCGGTCTGGCCTATATACTGCATGTTACAAGTATCGCATTCAAGCAAGTACACCACGTTGGAACTATCACAATTTAGATTACCTTTTATTGTTACCTGAAACCCAGTGGAAGAGCTGGTGACTGTTTGCGTGGTTACCATGTGCGCACACACCTTGCACCGCGACTTCCCACATGGAGCGCACCCATTTGATTTATTGACAGAAAGCTTCGAAGATGAGAGGATATCGCGGAGGTTTCTGGACCGTCTGTAAACGGCCTTAGGCGGTTCTACAAAGATATTTTTCAGGCGTTGGCTTTGTGTTAGTATGTTGTAGTGTCGTTTCAATATTGCCGCTACGTTCGGGGCTGACGCAGAGTGAGTCAGAACGAGATTAGCCTGAGACGTGCTGGAAGGCTTCGGACCGCTATTAAGGAGATCGACACGGTTTAGCTGGTCTGCGCGCTTTATGGCATCATCTACCATAGCCGGCGGGTACTTGCGTTGAACAAGAGAACGCTTTAATTCTTCACAGTTTGAGAGGAAATCATTGCGGTTGGAGCAAATTCTTTTAAACCTATGTGCCTGGCTGTAGGGTATGCCCGTCTTGCAGTGTCGGACGTGACTACTTTTGAAATGCAAGAGTTGGTGCCTATCGGTTGGTTTGCGATAAAGCTTTGCGCACAGTCGTCCTTCTGTGGCTGTAACGGTGACATCAAGAAAGTTTATCGTTTTTAATGAGTAGTGATGAGAGAACCTAATGGTGGGGTGGGCGGCATTGAAGTTGTCAATGAAAGTTAGGAGACTTGTCTCGCCGTGTGGCCAAATCAAGAAAATGTCGTCTATGAAGCGCTTATAAAATGATGGCTTTAAAGGTGAATTGTCCAGAAAATTACCCTCAAGCATGCCCATAAATATATTGGCATAATTTGGACCTACCCTTGTGCCCATAGAGGTTCCGTTGACCTGAACGTAGTGCAAGTTATTGAATTCGAAATTGTTTAATTCCAAGATGAGCTTCATGAGAGTGCCAATAGTTTCGCCATCAAGGGGTTTTTCAAAATTACATTCACCGTAAGCTTTTATAAGAGAGGAAATGCCATCGCTGTGCGGAATATTTGTGTAAAGAGACGACACGTCAAGCGTTACCAGAATACTGCCATCCGGAACACTTACATCCAAAATTTCTTAGAGAAAATGATTTGTGTCTCTTATATATGAAGGGAAAGTGGATGGAATCTTATTTATGAGCCAATCTACATATCTGGATAGGTTTTCAGTTACGGTGTCTATGTCAGAAATAATAGGCCGTCCGGGGTTATTTTCCTTATGTATTTTTGGCAGGAGGTAAAACCTGCCCGCTACTGGGCTTAGCGGAATAAGTGAACTGGCTGTCGCCTTATCAATCTTATTGTTTTTTACCATTACCGCTAGCGTATCTTGTAATTTAACTTTGAACTCATTCGTAGGATTAGAAGGGAGGGATTTGTAGAAGGTCCGGTCTGAGAGCTGCCTTTCGGCTTCATTTATATAGTCACCAATGTCAAGAATGACAATAGCGCCACCCTTATAAGCAGGCTTAATGACGATGTCCGGGTTATTGGCTAACTCGTCGAGTGCGCGTTTTTCTTCGGCCGATTGATTATGCCGGTATGGAGCGCGAGTTTTATATGAATTCATGACATCTTTCTGTACAGCCTGGATATATAGGTCTAACCTACTATAGGTCTTACCTCAAGTAACTAGAATCTACGCGACGCTAATTCTCCCTCGAAGCATAAACCGTCGTCGTGGGGCCCGTAACCATATGTTCATGCGTCGCTGCAACAGCGAGGCCTGCCGCTTCAACCGACTGCTACAAGGCTTCTGCCGTCGCTCAAGAAACGTCTTTTATGTGGACCATGGTTTTGAATGGCTGCCCCCGTTCCGTGTGTTGGCAGCAGATGGTCTGCATCCCAGCTTTGAGGGTGTCGCATTAATTGCAGCCCGTATCCGACAACTTTGCATCAAGCGCACGAAAGTGACCTTCTCGTCGTGGCGCGACTTCGCATCAAGTGAGGCTCCACGCTACCCTACACGGACGGCGAACATTTCTGCAAGCCCGACTGCACCTACAAACGCTTCATTAGACACTCACGTTGTGTGCGCCCCCCAAAGCAAGTGTGTCAACACCGAATGTGCCACGCAGACTTCGCCCAGCCTTGGCCGCCGCTACCCATCGAGGAGAAATGCTGACCGGGACATGGCGTCCAAGTGACTTCATGCACCTTTCACTGGTAATTCTGCATGCTGTACACATTCTGAAATATTTTTAGAAGCTAGGAAACTAACAGATAAAAGGATTCGCGCTGAGCTTCATGCATCCACGTTAACGGCATATGTTGATTTGTCCAAAGTGCCAAAAGGATTACAACTGCATCTAAACGCTGCTACTTCTGAGCTATCCTCGCGTCATAAGTCGAGATGGCAACAAGTTTTACAGAGTGCTTCGCTGGAATTGACGCGAGTTGTTATAGAGCATAATAAATCACGCGCGAAAGAACTGCTTAAGAAAGAAATGCACCTGCTTTCGCAGATCACGCCACTTGAATCTGAGCGTCTGGTAGCATACCAGCAAAAGAGGGTTGCAAAACTGAATGCTATTAAGCACAAGAAGTGCATGCGTGATAACCTGGGGCCGGATTCACAAAACTCACTTACGAGAAAATTTTCGCGTAAGAGAAATTTTTCTGCGTAAGTGGATTCACGAAGCGAAGAAAACGTCGTAAGAGGACGTGGTTCCCACATCGGCCGCTGCTATAGCGAGCGCTGGGGTTGCCGATTAATATACCAGCGATAGTGATGCATTTGCGACGTAGGCGAAAAAGGCTCGTAAGTGGATTCACGAAGCAAAAATGGTCGCCAAAACAGCGTAGCTAAGCGGAAATCCTAAGAGTGGTCCGGAGCACTCTTACGAGCAACATGGTGGCGTTGGAACGGGCAACCGCGGCGGGTATTTGGGTGCCGTAGGTGATACTAAAAAAAGAAATTATGGCCATGTAAGCTGGCTGATGATTTTCGCGTATGTACAAGGCTCACAGCCTTGAGGTTGCTGTTGCAATTCTCTTTTACGCATTGGGCAATCCTGCCACTAGCACTTGTCCAGTAAGCTTGCTGTTGGAGTTATTAGAGGTGCCTATTGGGTATTTGCAGCAAAAATAACTTATGCATGCAAATGCTTGCGATTGGATGAAGAATGAAGAGTTGCGTGAATGGTGCTTGATGCCAAAATCGGTGCGGTGTATGGTCAATATTTTTTAGCTTGTTTTTGTTGCGTCTCCCAATAAGGCGTACAAGCTGTGTTGTCGTTGCAGCATTGGTCGCACATGTACCACCATAAGGGAACGGACAAAATTCTGTCGCACACTATTGGAATGGAAGTTGAACAGTAGGCTCCAGTCAGCCATTCACGAACTCCTTATGTCGTTTACAGCTTCTCTAGCTGCAGTGGTCTTTATTATTTCCCAATAGGAACGCTCACCCAAATGCAGCTTCCGCTGTACATTATAGGCTGATTTACTGAAAACATATTGCTTCAACATATCCGCACATACAAGATATGTGTGATTTTGCGCATAAACTGAGAAATAAAATGAGTTTAATAGACATTCACTGTCCGTAAAAGAAAATGAAAAGGTTTCGCTATGGCAAATACTTAGGACGGAATGCAAGCGCCTAAAATGCACGCGAAAGCCTGTGCTAATGCAGTGCAATGTCACCTCGACTGCACTCGCGCATTTGACAATTAGTTTCTTTTTAATTGGACGTCAGAGTCTCAGCAAAAGGCCGCTTCGTCCCTTGAGGTGCGTATTGTGGCTGGAATGTTAACCTAACCGAAGTTATCGCGTAGTGATATGCCGTGCATCACATCCAAGCCTACGCCAGGCATCATAAATATCGTAGCAGACGACGACAGCAGACGACGGTTTGAGCGAGAGGCCAAGCATGTGATTGGTTAGAACGAGGCAACTCTCTACAGCAGGCCATTTTATGACGTCACTAAAATGATGTCACTCACTTCTTTCACCGCGCACTTCTGTGGTGGTCGTCACATTATCCCCCTCGCACATAAGAGAATTTTTCATATCACCGCAAAGAACACGGAAGTATTTTTTAAGAGCTCTCTTAAGGCGGAAAGAGCATCATGGCGACGTAAACACAGTATGTGGGTGTTGTTTCGTGGTAACGTTTCTTGCTTGAGCTCCTCTACGATTCCATGGGATGTGTTGTTAATGCCGTCGCTTTTCCGGTGCGTGAAAGTTTTGTGAAAACCATCGCCAGTGTCTCTATTTGAGCGGTGAACACTGTTGAAGCCTCTGCCTTTGTGCTCGTGAACAGGGAACCGCGGTCAGTGTGCCGCCGTGGACTCACATTTAGGAAGCCTGCATTGTGTGTTTGAAGACCGGTCAGTTCGTTTGCCTTGCTTTGTGGTCGCTTGTTTTTGTGGCGTTCGCCGTTTCGCATCGACTGTGTTTGGGCGCGTTACTTCAAGGATAACTCCGTGTTTAGAAAGATACGACCTAGGCGTGTGCGTAGGTGCTGTGTTGACACTTCGAAGTCTTTTGAAGAGGCAGAGACCATGTGGAAGCAGTGCAACAGGTAACATAATTGTAGACTGCGCTACGCTTTGCCTTTGTGTCCTTCCACACCGCCACTTTGCTTGCGTTAGCGGCTAATGTGCGGAACCTGAAATAACACACGGATACGTTCTGTTGTGCATTTTTTATTTTATTTATTTTATTTATTGACACTCTATGGCGTACAGGCCAAAACAGGAGTTTCAATATTAGGCACAAATGCAGTTAATAAAAAATGCAAAGAGATTGTAGTTTCTTTCACGGAACTTAAAAAAACCATAGAAATTCAGAAAGAAACGTAATGAAATAAGTGCACGAGGGGCTATTTAACGACACACATATCAACTTGTTCAGCAGAACACTCAACAAGACAATGCTTTCGAATATATAAATTGCTATTCCGACACTATTAAACGACATTAAGTACAATCGGTAAAATCACTCAGCAAAGCCCTTTCAAGGATTTTAACCTCATTGAACGTTGCAACATCGTGCGGTAACCTGCTGCACGCATCGACAGCCTACACAATAAAGAAGTTTTTAAAAGAGTGTGTGTTGTGTCTCAAAGGCTGCACGTAATGTCTGGAGCCACTGCGTGAAAGTGATGTGTCAATAATTAATGTTTTGGCTATTTCGGTTTCATATTTCCCATGCAATATCTGGAAAGGAAACATTCAGGCTGTTGAAGCGCATTCTTTCCTGCACATTAGGAATCGATGCTTGCGCAGCTCTTTCAACGCCGTTACCGACTGCGTTCGTTTGAATGAGTTAAAAACAAATTGTAAAGCCCTATTTTAACGCGTTCACATTTAGCAATGTTTCTGCGTGTGTGTTGTTTCCATATCGGACATGCGTATTCCAGCAATGGCAATATTCTAGTCTTATATGCTACAAGGATTACCTCAGTTGTCGCATGACTTAGGTACGACGAAGCATCCACGGTTTATTTTGTGACACTGTCAAAAGCGCAAAGATTTCGGTGGCGGAAAAATTCGGCTTCAGCGCTTTCGGCATGGCGATGGCTAAACAGCAATCGGGTATGTCAGAGGCGTCTGAAGTTCGCGCACACACGGAAAATTTCGTTTCGGCTATTGAGGAGCTTAAAATAGCAGTTGGCCAATGCTCTCACGTCGCTGGCGATAAACGCTCTCTCCCTCTTAAGGCGCTTAGCACTCAATGTCCGGCATAACGTAATAAAAAAGAAGTAAATTAACTTGTGCAACGAAAGGAAGCTATGGAAGGCTCTTTCTGCGCGTGCGCACAAAAAAAAAAGGGGGGGGGGGGAGGTGACGTCTCGCTTTTCATGATTTCTGGGGCTTAACCTCCGAAAACCACTCAAGGATTATGATAGACGCCGTAGTGGAGGTCTCCGGAAATTTTGACCACCTGGGGTTCTTTAACGTGCTCTGACATCGCACCGCACACGGGCCTCAACATTTCGCCTCCATCGAAATGCAGCAGCCGCGGACGGGATTCGATCCCGCGACCCTCGGATCAGCAGCCGAATACCGTATCCACTAGACCACCGTGGCGGGGCCTTGGACTCCTTTTTGTTACTTCTTAACTGCATGCGCCGTCATTTACAAAAGCAGCACTTACTAACGTATTAAAGATACAACCACTACCTAAATTACCGAATTTTCTCAGTGAGTCATGAAATAGCTGTAGTATTCAAAAATCTGATAACTAATTTATTCAAAGTGGGCCTATTTATAAGCATATGTATCTTTCGGTATGTCGGATTTATTGAAATCCATCCATGGCTTCAATTTCACACATCACGTGGAGGATGCATTTTTGGAACTTGTTTGTCAAGCCGAACAGCTTTTATATGGCCTCAAAAGCTGCATCGATGTTTGTTCTAAGATTTTTTAGCGAAACAACAATTTACGTCGAGCTACAAGACATTATCATGTAAATAAGAGTACTGCGTACGAACGACCCGAATCAATTGCGAGGCAGTGCATATTCATCAAAATGCATCTGAAATCGTAGTGAAAGGAGCAAACCTTGAGTGACATCTGCCCACCTTTAATATTTTACCTTAATTGCGGCTTCATGATTCCGGTCGTGTCGTTCGGCGGCACCTGCCGGTGTCACCAAGGGCGTCATTCTTTTTTTTTTTTTCTTCGAGCTATCGTCGTTGATAAAGCGCTAGCGCACGGGTTCACGCTGACCACGCGGGCGTCTGCTGCAGCGCGATGTGCATAGGCACTGTAGCAGACGCCCGGAACAGGAAGATGAGGTGCAGCGAGGATCGATTCGCGGTTATAACATAAACTCGACACCAGACGCTTTGAGTGCTGCGAGGCTATCATGTGACCACACATCTTTCTTTTGTTGTCGTTCCGTCTGCTTTCACGTTTCCTCCTTGCCCTCAATAGTGTCGAATATGTTAAATGCGCACCCTTCTTATCGCATGCCTTGTCGCTAAGAGATTTCGTAGCTAAGAATATCGCCCGTAAGAGAAAGCTTTGTGAATCCGGCCCCTGTTCCCTTCATCAAGCCGAAACAACCCACATAGCCCCGTCGGTGACCGAGAACGCGTGCTACATGATAACATTGCCAACCTTTCATCGGCAATCATTACAGATGCACAGAGAGCTTGCTTATCGAAGGGTCTCAGCTTCTGCCCAGCTAACGGCGGGTTCAGTGAATTTCAGCTCATTAAGGACCTTCACAACTTCGCCCGAAACATGCGCCTTAAAGAATATTTTCATGACCGTCCCAGTGTACCAGAAAATCGGCTTGTTCTTCCTCAGCAGAAGCAGTGGACCCCACCGCCACAACGAGATAGGTGCTTAGACCTATATATCCAGGCTGTACAGAAAGATGTCATGAATTCATATAAAACTCGCGCTCCATACCGGCATAATCAATCGGCCGAAGAAAAACGCGCACTCGACGAGTTAGCCAATAACCCGGACATCGTCATTAAGCCTGCTGATAAGGGTGGCGCTATATTGTCATTCTTGACATTGGTGACTATATAAATGAAGCCAAAAGGCAGCTCTCAGACCGGACCTTCTACAAACCCCTCCCTTCTGATCCTACGAATGAGTTCAAAGTTAAATTACAAGATACGCTAGCGGTAATGGTAAAAAACAATAAGATTGATAAGGCGACAGCCAGTTCACTTATTCCGCTAAGCCCAGTAGCGGGCAGGTTTTACCTCCTGCCAAAAATACATAAGGAAAATAACCCCGGACGGCCTATTATTTCTGACATAGGCACCGTAACTGAAAACCTATCCAGATATGTAGATTGGCTCATAAATAAGATTCCATCCACTTTCCCTTCATATATAAGAGACACAAATCATTTTCTCTAAGAAATTTTGGATGTAAGTGTTCCGGATGGCAGTATTCTGGTAACGCTTGACGTGTCGTCTCTTTACACAAATATTCCGCACAGCGATGGCATTTCCTCTCTTATAAAAGCTTACGGTGAATGTAATTTTGAAAAACCCCTTGATGGCGAAACTATTGGCACTCTCATGAAGCTCATCTTGGAATTAAACAATTTCGAATTCAATAACTTGCACTACGTTCAGGTCAACGGAACCTCTATGGGCACAAGGGTAGGTCCAAATTATGCCAATATATTTATGGGCATGCTTGAGGGTAATTTTCTGGACAATTCACCTTTAAAGCCATCATTTTATAAGCGCTTCATAGACGACATTTTCTTGATTTGGCCACACGGCGAGACAAGTCTCCTAACTTTCATTGACAACTTCAATGCCGCCCACCCCACCATTAGGTTCTCTCATCATTACTCATTAAAAACGATAAACTTCCTTGATGTCACCGTTACAGCCACAGAAGGACGACTGTGCACAAAGCTTTACCGCAAACCAACCGATAGGCACCAACTCTTGCATTTCAAAAGTAGTCACGTCCGACACTGCAAGACGGGCATACCCTACAGCCAGGCACATAGGTTTAAAAGAATTTGCTCCAACCGCAATGATTTCCTCTCAAACTGTGAAGAATTAAAGCGTTCTCTTGTTCAACGCAAGTACCCGCCGGCTATGGTAGATGATGCCATAAAGCGCGCAGACCAGCTAAACCGTGTCGATCTCCTTAATAGCGGTCCGAAGCCTTCCAGCACGTCTCAGGCTAATCTCGTTCTGACTCACTCTGCGTCAGCCCCGAACGTAGCGGCAATATTGAAACGACACTACAACATACTAACACAAAGCCAACGCCTGAAAAATATCTTTGTAGAACCGCCTAAGGCCGTTTACAGACGGTCCAGAAACCTCCGCGATATCCTCTCATCTTCGAAGCTTTCTGTCAATAAATCAAATGGGTGCGCTCCATGTGGGAAGTCGCGGTGCAAGGTGTGTGCGCACATGGTAACCACGCAAACAGTCACCAGCTCTTCCACTGGGTTTCAGGTAACAATAAAAGGTAATCTAAATTGTGATAGTTCCAACGTGGTGTACTTGCTTGAATGCGATACTTGTAACACGCAGTATATAGGCCAGACCGAAACGTCATTCCGAACGCGATTCAATAATCATAAGTCCCATGTCAAAACACTTCCCAATCTGCCCCTGTCAAAACATGTCGCAATGCCTGGTCACACTTTCGACAAAATTAAAGCAACAGTAATGGAATCCGGCTTTTCCACGCACCACGAGCGTGAAATCCGTGAGTCTTTCCTCATCTATAAGTTTCGCACTACAAAGTCCGGAATAAATGAACACACAGGCGTACTTACCAGTCTGCCTCACATTACCTAAAGTGCTCTTTATTGTGCCAATTGCAGCGCTTTTAATATTTATATTTTTTGGGGATGGTTTCGTTCGTTTTTGCCTTTCCTGTTTCTTTCTTACGAAATGCTGCTTTGCTTTGTTACATAGCTACGTTATGTGCATTTTTTTTAAATGTATGGTTGTTGGAACGCGTATCTTACGTCTTTCATAAATGCTGTTTCACACACGCTGGCGTCCTCACTCTGATAAAAAGTGGATGTCGTGGACACTGTTACCACGCGCACTGTGCAGATTCCTGTGCCTGGTGCATCTATATTGCATGTATAATGATATCGCTTGTGTACCGATTAATGTGGCGCATGTGCACTAACAATTCAGAAATGTATTTAAAGGCCACGATAATCATGTTACTCGTCACACTGACGAAGGCTGGCCCACCAGCCGAAACGTTTGAAGACCATTAAAAAGTTTCAACGTACGTCGTGCTTTGCTTACTCTGTGTATCAACGGAGCCTGTGCGCTTTTTTTCACTGCCTCGTCTATATATATATATATATATATATATATATATATATATATATATATATATTATATATATATATATATATATATATATATATATATATATATATATATATATATATATAGGCACTGGAAGTTGACTTGCAATGAAGTGCCGGTGGGAGATTTCACTTGTGCATAGTTGAACCATGAGGATTCGTAGCGTGCGCGTTAACTAAATTAATCCGGAACTCGGCACGACCTACGATGAACATCCCGAGCTTCGCCCACTCATCATCATTCACTCCGTGGATATGCCGTAATTTTTTCTTTTGTCTCTTGCGTGCAGGGTGTATAAGGTGAAGAATTTGCGAGTCATCGATGCTTCGGTGATGCCTAAAATCACCTCAGGTGGCACGAACGCTCCGGTAATGATGATCGCCGACAAAGGAGCCAGGATGATAGTAGAGGACGCCATTGCGGCAGACAAGAAGGCGCAAGTGAAGACTCAGCCGGGGAAACAAAATATATCCAAACCGGCCGCCTCTTAAGCGTACTTCGTTTGTTTTCGTGCACCCTGTGCCTGGCTTTATTCTTAATTGTTGCCGCATATCCAAAGCCAAACATTGTTTCTTTCGGCAATATTTTGGCGCTAACCATTATCTCTTCTAAGGTAAAACTCGGTCGCCACGAAGGTCACGCAGTGGTACCGTAGGATTACTGGTATAATTCTGGCGAATTTAAGCCAGTTTAACACTATCTATCTATCTATCTATCTATCTATCTATCTATCTATCTATCTATCTATCTATCTATCTATCTATCTATCTATCTATCTATCTATCTATCTACTTGTCGATACTCTGGTGGTCCTCTCACTTGTCTCGCATACATGAAATTTCAGATGGTAAGGTATAAATCTTTGAGGAATGCAAAGGGGTGAGCGCCACAATGATATACTGGACTTGCATGTCACCGTTGGTGGTAATACCATCACATGTATCTCATGCCAGCAGTACTCGGCTCGGGACATGAACGCATGCGCCACAATGGATTAAATGTTAACACTGCGGCCTGTGTCGCTCAAGCACCTTACCATAGCAGACATTGAAAATTTGATGTGAACACACTTTGCGTGGGTTAAACACAATTAGAACGCGCCGTGTGTTCTTGACATGTAAACGTGGACGTAATGAGCGGGCAGTCACAGACAAACGTGCTGTATAATGGGCGAAGGCGACGTGACACGTCGTAGGTGAGTAGGAATCGAACCAAACCCCTGAGGTACCAAGCGATCACGCTAACGCCCGTCTGCTGTGGCTCTACCCATGCTGGACATACTGTCTAATAAATTCATGCATGTTCATTTTGTGATGCGATAGCAACGTAGAGAAACACACCCACTTTTGAGATGCAAGTCTGGTGATGCACAGGGAGAGTTTGGGCCTCGCTGACGAGACGAACGGCGAAGTTTTGGCGCAGTTCTGGCGGAACGCTTGCTATGGACTGGAAAACTGCGTGTGAACCTTCCAGAGCATATGGACACCGCTGAATACGTGGAACGAGTGCTACTGTTCTTACTCGTGGTCTCCGTTATACGCAATGTTATAAATCGCAATGGAACACCAATATATCCAAGTACAAGGCAATGAAGAACTGCGCAGATTGAACACAGACAAGGAAGACACACGCACAAGCGCAGACTAGCAACTGGAAGTTTATTGAAGAAAACACATGTATAAAGAATAAGTTAGAAAAACCACTTGTAAGATTAGAGGTTGGCGGGCAGATAATCAATCTGTAGTTGGTGCATCGTAACCGACGGCCTAGCGACACACAAGGCCATACTCGTGAATAAAAAAACGCCTGAACATATTTTCGCGCTTTCCTATCTTTATGCCAGGACAGCACTTTTGTTTCGCGCAACAACGGGTGACATTTGCAATCCTTACAATGTAAGCACAAATTTGATGAAGGTTCACGTTAAAGAACTCCAGATGGTCGAAATTTCCGATCATCTGGGGTTCTTTAACCAGCTTACGTTAAAGAAACCCAGACGGTCGAAATCAGAGCTGGTTTTCGGACGTTGAACCCCCCAAAACAACAACAACAAATTTGATGAAGGCTGATCCTTTAATGACACCCGTTGTTGCGCCAAAGGCGCTGTCCTGGTATAAAGATAAGAAAGTGCGAGAAGTAGCTGAGGTTTTTTTATTCACAAGTATGGCAATATGTGCGTCGCTAGGCAATCGGTCACCGTTGCACCAACTTGAAATTGACCATCTAGCCGCCAACCTGCAATCGCACGCGTGGTTTTTCTAATCCGTTCTTTATATGTATGTGCTTTCTTCAATAAACTTTCAGTTGCTAGTCTGCGCTTGTGCGTGTGTCTTCCTTGTCTCTGTTTAATCTGGTCAGTTCTTCATTGTTATGGATTATCAACCCGCCCAGCGATCAATCTTTCTAAAATAGATCCAAGTAGCTGTCTTAGTGGGATGACGGGGAATCATTCCACTATGTCCTTACCCATATGAAATCTTCTCTTGAGGCAGTCCCTGTGACAGCTCACAGAAAATAAATCGCCTAATTTACTTTGTTTGACGGATTGTGCTACAATTCTTTTCCTCACCTGGATGGCAGTGTGCCCAGTCCGCCAAATTTCACCTAACGTCGGCTGTTCAACCACAGAGGTGTTCACCGTCTTCATGGCTTAACCCACGCATTGAACATTGGAAGAACCTACTTGAATCGCGTGGTACAGTGAATTTCCGATGGGCGCTCTGTCCTTCGTTTAGTTGACCATTGAACCAAGCGGTTATTCGATAAATCTTCCATTTTTTTGTCCACAATGTCGCTTGAAGGCGCGTCTGTTACAGTACTCATTAGTGTTCACGTTTTGCATCCAACCGTGTGTAACAGTTATTATACTTCCCTAATATACGTTACTTATTGCGTTCCACACTGCCACCTGACGTTAATATATATATGTTCACTGTTACTGTTCACAAAACTGCATTTGTGTCATGACGCTTCTTAATATTTGTCCACCCTCCCTCTTTCATGTAACGCCTTGTAATATGCTTTTGAGGGAACAGGCCTTTGAAGGTTCAGTGAATGATGACGACGGAGTAGCCCTTGCACTGTGGGCCAGGCTCAAGGAAGTTGTGGTGTCCACCCCAAGCGACTGCGAAGGCCGGTTAGCCCTATGGCACAGTGTAGTAGGTACAGACCATTGCCAAACAGGGTCCTCTTCCACCCACCGTTAGAGCAGTGTGCTTTGCTTGCCTTTGGTGTTACCGTCCTAGACAGGTCAAACTTACGCGAGATTTAACGAACAGTTAACGAGTGTCTGCGGGCCGCATGAGAGGACGGGAGCAAATGTGCCTGAACGTATATGTGCATGTGTTGTATTTGCGAACAGGGTGGAGCCTGCAGCTCTGACGCTCACACTGTGTTCGAAGACGACCTAGGAATGCTGCAAGTCTTGGACACAGTGTCGAGGCATAAGAGACAGAGATATGCAGAATTTGTTGCTGGGCCGAGTTGATTGAAATCATGAGAACACATTTTTTTTATCGCAACATAGAAAAAACAAACTTAGATGGAAAGGAAGAGAAAGCAGCAGGCCCTCGACATGTTGCTTCCTCTTGTTTTACAGCGTATGCTGTCATGAGATCACAACAAGGGTCGTTTTTAGCGCCGTAGTCGTCCGACGCCGCCGCCGCTGCCGCCGGTGCCCGTAACCACTATCGCGCCAATTTTAGAAAAATATAACCAGGACTAAGGACGATTCGTACCTACGTCCCTCTGCGTGCAGTCGAGAGTTCTACTACTGAGCTATGCCTGTGCTTGAAACATCATCGCCGAATGACCTAAACAGGTATAAAGCCTGCCGAGGAATCGCATTAACAAATGGAATGTTACGTGGCAAAGTAGTAATAAGCCACTACGCGTCGAGGAGAGCGGATTGCATAATGAGTGCGAGGAATCGTTTCAAAGAACACAGGGGTGCATGCTTTGTAGCTCTGCAACCATTACAGAGGCATCATCAACATCATCATCATCATGAAACAATCTTCTTCAACTTTCCCGTTATCATTATTACAAAGCGATGCCCCGTGAAGCAGTTTTGTCGTATCGTGCCATCCGTCACGCGAAAGGCGACGTGCGCAGCCCCGACATCAACCTGACTTGGCTCTTCGATATACCCGATGGTCCGACCTCTTGGCCAGACCCCCAAGCGTTTACAATGGTCACTAAGAAGGTCGCTCCTCCAGCTTACGCTGGCACTGTCCTGTGAATTCGCGCGGACCTGATGTTTTTTCTAAGTCTGTTTTTTTCCATGTTACGCTAAAAAATGCGTTGTTAGAGATAGAGCTGACGGTTGTTCGAGCCACCAAAGCGGCTGTCATTGCAGTGGCTAAATATAGCGGCATCCTAGTCACAGTACTATTCAATTCACCGTTTCCGATTCAACATGCAGAAACATTATTTTTACCGCATACTGGCAGCAGCTGTAACGTCAACAACTTCCCCACTTCAATTTGGCAGAGAAAAGCGCCAGCTGCGGACGTTACCTTCATGAGCTGCTGTTCTCCCATTAATATTGCTCGGGTCACTCCTAAAGAGAAAAGCAGTGATCTAAAAAAATGCTCGAGGCAAAGTTTAGGCGGACACACAGAGACAGGTTCAGATGGTCATAATGATACCATGTTTATTTAGCAGCAATAGGGCCATTTTCTCCACTTATCTGGATCGTCATGGTGAGGTCCCCATTGGTTGTAATCCGATGGTTTCGGGCAACTGAAACGAGGACGCACACAGTGCTGTTGGTTGAAACCATAATTCATTTCGTTTAGACTATATTTACCTGGGTATCTCGGCCACGGCAACCGCTTTTCGAAGGAAGTAAGATGCTAGAAGCACCTGTACTGTGCGATATCAGTTCGCGTTAAAGAAACTCCGTGTGGTCGAAATTTGTGGTGGTTTTGGAACTTAAAACCCCTGAAGTTATTACATTATTTTTGCCTCGCTGCTTTTATTAGCTGTGAGGCAACCAAACAAAACCATTCTTAAATGTTTTCATTCTCGGTTTCAAAGCCTTTCTTGTGCATTTGTGGCGATTTTTTTTTATTGATATGAGATTAGGAGATGTTGGTGCACAACTAAGGCGCCGGCTACTCCTTGGCTCCTGGGGTGTTGCGCTGGTTTGCCGCTTTCAGGTTCTGGGACACAAAATAATATGGAAGTGAGAATCCCATATTAAGGTAGGCTAGGGTGGAACAGAAAAACTGATCTTCGTGGATGTAAGACTATTACGAATACGTGAAAATTATTTGAAAATATGAATAGTTCTGGACATGCATCTACTTCTAAGTAGATGCATGTCCAGAATAAACCACAAGACAACCGTCGATATGCTAAACAGTTCGCTTAATTTCAAATAATCCTTGTGTTAGAACCTGTGGGTCTACAACTATGAAACATTTTTGTATACGCGTGTGTTTATTTGTTGTTTGCTTCGTTCATGCCAATTTAAATGATCGTATATCCGTTTGACTGTAGCGGCTTCCCCTTCCTTCCCTGTCATGCAGTACGTGAGAAAGATTTTTGGGTAAGCGATCAAAATACTTAAAAATTTTATAAATAAATATTCCCAGCAGATTTGGGCATATGTCGCAAAGAAACGTATTCCATGAGTGTTTTTTTTTAATCGGAGCGACCTTCTTTGTAGAGAAGCGTATATGCTAAATTGTGCTATTTAGTTTCATTAATCTTTTTATTCTACGTGGGCTAACAATTATGAAGGACTTGATTGTCATTTGTGGACGAGAGGACAACTCCCACGATGCCAGTGGGATCGTGGGAGTTCACGAAAGATGAACGCCGTGGGCTCAGAATCATTGATGCCGGCGACGCACACACGTGCTACAAATTAGTAAATATTTTAAACAGTAAATTTTAGTAAATCATTTAGTAAAGTAGTAAATATTTTAAAGAGATTCATAAACAGTAGCGCCAGGACATTTTTTTTCTTGAAACAAGATATATGAACAAATGTACATATACTAAAATGAAGAGAGGCGTAATTAGCTCAGTTGGACTAACTAAGCTTTCTAGGTTGAAAAAGGCAGGTAACCACTGTGAGGGCAAGTCTGCAAGTCCGTTGTCCATTGAATATATCCTTCTGAGGCGCCCATCACAAGTGGAACGGAACAAATAAAGCAAGTTACGTTTCTCTTTTTCAGTGTTGGGGGTGCGCGCTCATTTCTGAGGCTACAGTTCATTGGTACAGCTGTATGATGTTTACACATATAAAATTATGCCCACTGTTGCGACCAATTTGTGCTATTCTGACGACTCGAAATATACAAAACAACAGCGTTCAGAAAAATAAAGATGTTGTTAAACTAGCGAGAACACTTTCGCGACAAATCCAAGTTCGCACTAGGATGCCCTTTTAGGCAGCAAAAAGGCTACAGCAGAGGTTACGTTAGCAATATAGCCGCCTCGATGATTGGAAGCAACACGTTCCGGTCCGCATTTATATTTCACCGTTCCTCAAGTAGAAAACTCCGAACATGCGGAATCGAAGGAAGTGAGGGACAAATGTGCCCCAGAATTTCTCAACGTCACATAATGCAATGAACAGGCGTGAAAAACAGGCATAAGGGGGCAGAAGTGGCCAACACGAACGCCGACTATCAACTGAAGCAGAGCACTGAGGCGAAAAGGAAAGAAGGCACAAAACTTACTTGCGCATGCTCCGCAATGATGGCACCACCTGTCAAACGGTCACAGGTGCCGGTCATAGAGTTTCCTACTAAAATACTAGAGGAAAACTGGCGCTGCGATCGTGAAGATGCCATGGAAATGATGGTATGTTTTCTTTCCTTTTTCGTCTCAGTGCTCTGCTTCAGCGGATAGTCGGCGTTCGTGTTGTGCAGTTCTCTTCCCTTGTGTCCGTCTTTTGCACCGCCTCTTCTTTGCATTATGAATCTTTACCAACTCGCTAAGCTTTCTGTCCTTCTGATCTTAACATCATGTTTTCGCTTTCAGCGTGTGTTGAAAGGGTGATCACTAGTGGAGAAACATCGCACCGCTTTTCATGTAAAACGGTCATCCGAAAATTCGATTCGCCGGATAATCGAACAGGAAAGCTGGATAGCGGGAGTGATCGGTTATGTATGGGGTTTATGCTATCCCAATATTCGAATGTCCGGATTATTACTTTCAGCCCTAGCGCCGATATCATAAATTTTCTTCTCTCTCTCCCCCTCTGATTCTTACTTTTCTTGCCATTTTTGCAAGCGCTGGCCCAACCTGATACGTGCTCTGCTTACACGTCCTTACGTGTCGACGATTGACGGCCTTAAACGACGATTGCCGGCTAAATACGTGCCACAAAACTTAGCGGGAAGGAAGAATGGGGTTTTGTGCACTTAATTTGATATCATTTGCATACGGAAGAATAACAGCCCTACAAGCTATAACGAACACCTATATCACCATCAAAGCAGCGCGGTCCGCAAGCACGTCGTTGGGCTATACTGGACATTATGAACAATCCAAACGATAACCAGCCAGCACTGCAATAGCTGCTCATAAATTCAGGGCATGCTTTACAGTTTGAGTTACTTCCATCAATAGGCAACAAGATAATCACTACGAGGAAAAATGCGCGAGGAAAACGGTGGAAGGGAAGGCGCAGAGACAAGAGAGAGAGACAGAGAGAGAGAGAGAGAGAGAGAGAGAGAGAGAGAGAGAGAGAGAGAGACAAAGTAAGGAAAGGCAGGGAGGTTGACGAAACGCGCGTCCGCGTCCGGAAAGGGATAAAGGAATGAAGTAGAAGGGAAAACAGAGGAAAAGAGAGAAAAGCCCAATAACGCGCATACTTGCACAAGTGCATTGTTTAGAGGCTGTCCTAAAGACCTGTCGACTTCAGGCGAAGGGCCAAGAACTTTGGCTGCTGGAAGCGGCCTCGAGTCCAGCCTGTCGAGTACCATTTGAAGTTGGTAGCACAGACAAGCGCAGTTTTGCTTGTTTTTCCTTTCCCGTTCGTTTCGCACAGTTTTCATTGTAATGCACGACCAATGAGCCCAGTTCTCATTTCTAGGAGATTCGCATACAACGACGGACGCCCCGTGAACCCCTAGCCCTACTGCGTTCCGAGAAACGCATACGGGAAGCACTCCTTGTGCAAGTGCGGGAGATACTAGACAACAGGGTTACCTAACCTTCCAACGCTGGTCATTCTGGTCAAACACACAGGCAGAAGAGTACACCTACCAACGTAGTAGAAAACGAGAATACCTGCTCGCTGCTGCGTATTAATGACTCCTCAGAGGGGGATCCACAGCGTGGCTGTAATGAATTTATTACTTAGCTACAACTAAATTAGCAATGCTTCTTTCCTCAGAGTATCATCCACAGCAACACCGCCGCATTTAATTAGTTTACTCCAATCCCAACAGCTGAAAGAGGAAAATAAGGTGAAAGAAATAGCTGCCTTCCGTAAGAGCTTACTATAGTCAGAATGTTCCATGCCCGCTGAAGCACATATTTCGCTCCTTAATGATCTCGTACTCGCCCAGTTTCGCGTGAGTCAATTTCGTTTTATGCCAGCTAATTTCGTCAGAGCACCTAACGCCCTAAAGTCGTTAATTCTGCCTTCCTTCCCTTTCGGCTGCTGATCCGAGGGTTGCAGGCTCGAATCCCGGCCACGACGGCTGCATTTCGACGGAGGCGAAATGTGAGGCGCGTGTGCTGTGCGATGTCAGTTCACGTTGAAAAAACCCAGGTAGTAGAAATTTCCGGAGCCCTCCACTATACGGCATCTCTCGTAATCAAAGTGTGGTTTTGAGACGTAGAACCCGAGAAATCAAATAAATATTCCTTCCCTTAAAAGATGTACAGCAAACAAAACGAATGTGGCGAATATTTTAGGTCACTCCGGCGCAAAAGCCGCCGATGAAGCAATGGCTGGTGCAGAACTTGCAAGCAATAGGCTGACGAACTCGCGTACATTTTGCTAAGAAATATGAAGTGCGAAACTAGGAGAAAATGTCTTAAAGTGCAGGATGCAACAACTTACCCTGTCACGGCGACGTCCCTGTCTTCGCAAGACCACCTTTCGCAATGGGAAGTCGGAAACTTGTTTTCTCATCTAGTATGTGAACTCCCCTGAACAAACAAGAGCCTGAAATCGCAGGATTACGGAAGCGACAATGGTTTCAACACTTTATTCGTTCACCTAATCGACAATACACCTATATATTCATTACTCCTTGTATGAAAAGTAGTACAAAAGCTTGTCATTTAATTAGGCACCTCCTGTGTAAGAAGTGCTGGTTTCTTTTAAGGAAAACGCTCACGTAACTACGTTCTGACTGCACAACAAGAAAGAGCGTTCCATAGCCAACGCGCGCCTTTCGCTCTCTCTCTGTCTCTCTCTCTCTCTCACAAGACAGCAGAGGCACGCGCCGGAGGCACGCGCTCGCCCTCGGCGCGTGCCTCCCAGCACGCGGGTTACGCCTGACGACTGACGACTGACGCCTGACGCGTGACAAGGTTAGACTAAGAGGAGCTGCGCCCCTAAAAAGAGAGGAAATATAAGAGTTCCTGGAGTTCATAGTGCACATAGATTTGCATGTGGAGCCCTAAAGAAACAACAACAACAATAATGATAAAAAGGAATATAAAATATTAAGGACACTTAGTCGCTTGCGTCGTTAATTGGTTTAGTTGCCTGACAGGGCAAGCAAGATAGTCGGCCTGTACTTTCGTTGATGCCACCAGACACAGTATAGAATTTGTGAATAA
>CM023490.1:59479816-59516362 GCA_013339685.2 Hyalomma asiaticum | reverse complement strand
TTGACTAGCAGAACTTCTACTGGAGGTAGGCGTGTATGAAATATCCCGATAGTGCTGAAGCAGCGTTAACAGTCACGTAGCTTGACTGAGCTGGTAAGTGCCTTGTCTTTCGTGGACAAATAATATATATATATATATATATATATATATATATATATATATATATATATATATATATATATATATATATATATATATATATATATATATAGAAGGAAACTTCAGTGGGTCCGGCACGTATAAGAAAAGAAGCGGGTACACGTACGAAAAAGCAATACTTTTATGCCCAACGTTTCGGCCGTGGCACGGCCTTCGTCAGAGATTCGAAGGCCGTGCCACGGCCGAAACGTTGGGCATAAAAGTATTGCTTTTTCTTACGTGTACCCGTTTCTTTTCTTATATATATATATATATATATATATAATCCAGGGGTGACGGTGCTGCCAAGTAGGTCGCTTTCGCAGCCGATCGTCACTGATAGCGATCCTTAACGTGCGACGACGCGCTGCTTGGTTAACGAGAACAATAAACTCTGCTAAATGTAAGGGTGCGTTGCTACACCGGGACATCCAAAAGCGCATGTGCGAATAGAATATAACTGTCGATTATGGTACTGCCGTGCTCAAGCAGTCACATATTTCACATTCATATTATTCAGCGCCGGTTGCACGCTACGCTAAGGTTTATGCGATGTTACTCTGTTCGCTCATGTGGTGTGATTGGGCTGCGCTTCCCTTCTTTTCGTAACAGTCCCCGCAAATTTCTGCCTGTAGTGAGAAAGTGTTGCTTAATGATATATATGGCGTTTGATGGTGTGGCGGATATTGTCTCCAAAAACTAAAAGGAACAATTCAACAGACATATTTCGGTTCTTGTACAAGCCTTTGTGACAGGCTTCGCTACCGCATCAAAGAACACTAGATCATCTGGAAAACTTACCCTCCCATAAGGAAACGGTCATTGTCGGTCTGTTCGTGGAGGTATCGTTTCCCAGTGTAGCGCATAGGGTTTCGGGTGTTCTGGAACATGTTAGGCCACAGGAAAGCAAATTTTCTCACACACTTTATATGTTAATGAAGCAGGAGGCACCAGTTTATTTTATTTTCTCAAATGCACTTCAAGTTTCACAAAACTAAGGTCAGGACACTGCACCTTCAGAGGAAAGTATATGCAGCGAGTTTGCTTGACAAAACCTAATTGGTGGCTCAGTAAGCAGGCATTCAGGTCTTTTAGATGAGAAGCAGCTTATGGTCGCGGCTATGTCCCTCCCTCCAACCGCCCTGTGGCGTCCACACGCGCACTCCCCCCTCCTCCTCTCCTTGTCTCATCTCTCCTCTCGGCATTCCACATGTCCTCTTCTAACGGCGCGTTGACTATGGAAACGCTCTTTCTTCGATGAACGCTTTGCGAGCTCGCAAGGAATGAGAACGCGCCCCCGCTCGCGAGAGACAAAGTTCACGCAGGCAGCGTCTGCTAGCGTCAAACCGATGTAAACGCGACGCCTAGTCAAACTGATACAAACGCGGTGTCCATCCCCCCCGTACTGCTTCGCATCGCCTCTTTGTCCCCTTTAGCAGGAGATGGTGTAATTCTTATCTCTCTTTCTTTCTCTCTTCTCTTTTTCTTTTTTTTTCTGTGGTAGCGCTGGAGTTTTAGAATGGCATGCATTTTTTTTTTTCGAGAAACCCACGTCTGATATATTACTACATGCACTGTAACCTCTGTTCTGGCTATTCCAAACGCGGCCCATTTCGTCGGTCTCTCAGAATTCATGACCTCCAGTGAATGAGCTTGAGCCATGAGCGCATCCACCGAGGATGTCGTGACGTGCGATATCTTGGGCCGCAGAATTATTCTTCCCATTTATCATTAAAGTGACCACCGCACCGTCAGAACGCGCAGCTAGTTTCCAAGCCCTTGGTCTTGAAAACTCTGCGGTGTCCTTACTCGCGGGGTCTCGGTATTAGCCACAGTACTTCCGCTTCCGGTTTGGTTTCTTGAACACTGACCTATCTCAGCAGCGCCAGCAACCACTTTTCTTTGGGGCGCCGCGTCTGGTAAGTACGATAGCTCTATACGCATTTGCCATGTCTGCAAATAACCGAAGTTACAGCTGCCCCCGAGCTAAGGTTTACTGTCTAGGCATCACAAGTGTAAGCAGCTAATTTTCAACCGCGGTGCCTCAGTTGAACATTGAAAGGCCTAAGGGGTGTTGATAATAATGTACAGCTTCAGCTTAACACTAAAGCTTATGCATGATTACCAATTTGGTGGGTCAAAGCCGTGGTGCACTTCATCTCGCTTCCTGTGCTTTACCGAGGCCAAACAGCCCAGCAGCTGCATATAACGCGTAAACTGTGCAAACTCCAAGTATTTTTAATGCGCTACATTGCTACGCACTTACAGGCAGGAATCTGGCTTGAATAATTCGAACTTATAAAATGTCTCGTTCAGAAAAAGTTTCGTATAATATTTGCAATATTTATTGGACATATCGTGTATGTAGATTCTTTCGCTCGTATTCAGCATCTGAAAAACAAATATGTATTTAAACGGGGTTATCCTAATAAATGAACAAATGTTGAGTAATATATAGTCGTTCAGAGATAGCAAGAAGGACATTCTAGGGCTGTGTTCCAATACTCACTGTGGACGGGTAAACATACATCTGCGTGGACAGTGGCCCTTTTAACTCCCATTCCTCTTCTTGTGCAGACGGCAAAACTGACAGCTTCACGAATACGGCATCCGTTGACGAAAAAGATTCGTCTGGTGTGGTGTTCAAACAAGATGGCGGCCAAGCAGAGTGCTTCAATATACATTGACCTCGCCAGAACGGTCGTCTGCGCGCAAGTACGGACTTTCTTACGCGCCTAATGTGAGCTATGTTAAGTTTTTCAGAGATTGGAACACAAAATAAGCAAATTGAACGACAATCGCGTGCGTTTCTTCAGCTTCATCGTTCTTGTATCGACGCGAGGTGGCGTTTCATCGCGCATACATCATCTGACGCGTTCCTTTACTGGGACAGGAGCGCGAAGCTCTCCTCGAAGCTGTCAAGGTAGACTGTCTGCGATGTTGTCCAGAAATAGAACACAGCCCGGGAGCCCAATCTTTGCGCTCATACTTCGCACGGCTGCGTTCATACGCACCACCTGAAATGTGGAGAGGAGACAAAATTCTGTGCGTTTATAGCACGATTCGATTTTCCGTCTTTCTCGAGAAGTACAATTACATGTTCCGTTTTCTTCCTTCTCAATATGCCATTTGCATTTATAACGTTCGCTCTACCGTTCCATTGCGTACCCATTTACGTCGACTGGTGTACACAGCCATGAGATTGCATCAAGGCCCGCCGAGGCAGTCTAGTATTTACGGTGCTTGACTACGACAGACACGTCTCGATCCCGGCCGTGGCGGTCACATTTTCGTTGGTGACGAAAACGCCAGAGCCTCATATACTGTTCCGCTTTACCATAGAACGTTAAGGAACTCCAGGTGTACGTAATTTGCACAGCCCTCAACTGTGGCGTGCTTCATAGTCATATCGTGGTTCTAGCAGGCAAACAAAACTATGTTATGAGTTATTGACAAGGCGTCTGCTCATGACCACATCCTGCATCGAAGCAAGCTTATATGTCACTTGTCTGCGAGCGACCAATGAATATAGCCATTATTTCTAAAAACCGATGTTTCAAGACATTAATCTGTGGATTCAGTCCAAGAATGTCCAGCACTCCTAGAGCAAATCAAGCAAATCATGCACGTTCACCGTCATGCAGCTACAGAATACTAACAGTAGTAATTATGACACATCACAGCAGGAAAATTCGCACGTTATTGGCTTGGATTGACGACATTGCAGTACTACCGCTGACGCACGCTGTGTAAAATGGAAACGTGCTAGAAGCGGATGCGTGCATTGTGTCGCAAGAAAAATAAATAACTCTGCGCCTCGCAAACAAACAAAATCATCCATTATACGTGCCACATCAACTTCTTTACTGTCCATGTATTCGCCAAGCTGCAATCGTAGCACGGTGGAGCTACGTTCTGACAGCCCACGAATGTTTCGCACACGCCAATGTTATAAGAAAAGCAAATAAAAACACGCATAAAGCAATTTATCAACTAAAAACCTTTGTCATCTACGAGCGCGATGTATTTGATTCGAGTTTGCTTCCGATCTGACTCTGAATATATCCGTCTCAGCCTTATGTCGCGTGGTAAAATATTCCGAACGGTGAAATTTCTTGCAAACTTTCTTTTAGTACACTTTTAGTTGCACGTTCATAGAAACCGATCATACCTTCCTCCTACCACAGAAACTATGCCTAAAGGGAAACATAGTTTGTGAGCTCGTGCCTGTCCATTTTCCTGTGCATTTTCCTGCTTCTCAGTGTTCTTGAGCTTTTAGCGGACTGAAAGCAATAGTGCAAGCTCGCACCTAATTAAACCCACTGCCCTCAATGACGTGTTATTTGGTAAATTTTTTTGAAGCTTCCAGGCTGGTCCAATAGAGCTGACAATAGTACCTGCCGCATCTACAGAAGTTTTCAGGTGCGTGCTAAGCGATGTACCAACGCCTAGACGGAATTCGGCATCTATATCCTGAAAGCATCTAATTTGAGTCCCCCTACCTACCACTGTTTCTCTATCTGTGTGTGGCCTAGTTGCCACACATGAAGACTGATGGAATTGCTGTAAATTTGTCGAGCGACGCTGCAACACATGAAGTCACGCTAGGAAGCAGCAAACAGATCCATACACACTGTATCTGCCTGCATTCTTTTTGTATACCCATTTTGTTCGGCGCCATACTATAATTTATTCTCCATTGAAACGACAAGCACAGAGTGTTCGTTGTTTCTTGTTGAGAGCTCTTGCTCTTGCTCACATTGTTTCCGACATGAAATACTGTGCGACTCTCCGGCGTTTTGATCGTTCACCATCTGTCTCAGTCTTGTGTTTGCTCTCAGTCAGACATAGTAGTTGCAGTATTCATAGGCCTAAAGTTAGACTTAAACCGCGTTTCGAGAACATAAGCGAGGCGATTTGATGGCTTTGGTTTTTATTTTGTTTTTTTGTCATATCAGGCACCACTGAAACTGTGGATGGGACGTGCTCCCAAATGAAGTCCCTAGCTATTCCGTTGTACTGTCAACCTTGGCTGCAGAGAATGGCGTCCTTAAGTTGCATTCTTTTGTTCGTACATCCTTCACACACGCATCTCTCGTGCGCTATCCAATCAACGCTGACCATACGCGCCAAGCAGGCGTGAGTTTATGGTGCCTCGCATGATATAGGAGGTGCCCAGTGGACGGCAAGCACATGCACCCGCAGGCGATGCTCACAAGAGTGAGCTCAGACGCAGTTTAACGAAGCGCCGCTGTTCCTTTTAGCGTCACGTTTTTAAGCCCATGTAACCATCAAACGCTGTGTGATGCTGCGCTTCTGATACGGTCTCACGAGGCAGCTCTGGTCATATAGTGTGTAAAAACTGCAGTGAAGCCCTCACTCTGCACTTAAAGAAGGAGTGATGGCTCATTTACATGTATTTAGAATACTCGCCCTTTTTTATATACTTGAAAGCGCTAGCACGTCACCTACATGCCACAAAATTTTCGCTTTCAATTTAAACACGATTATATCTGGTACTTATACTTCTTCGATGCCGCTAAATCATGGCGCAATGGAAGAGGCAGCATTGCTATCACTACAAGACATTCATACATTCCTGAGCGTTTGTATCTTTCTAACCGCAAAAAGGCAACAAGTATCTTGTGCGGGCGCAATTATCGCATATATTACGTTTCTAAAGCGATTTTTGTAGAAAACAACCCTGTTTTTTAGTCGCAATATTATACGAAGCCATCAGAGCAAACACTAGCGAAATCTTTGTGCTACCTGTCGTTCTCTCGCCCGATGAAGCGCTTTGTTGGAAACTCCCACCGAGACTAGAGCCACAGCTTCCTCAAGAGTTATTGTAGGAAAAACTCTGTGCTCTTGTTGCGTAGCCTTCCTTGCACAGCGGCGCGAAGAACAAGAAAACATGAGACGGCGAGCAATTCTTTAGTACAAATTTGTACGAGACTTATGCACAAAAGAAACGTGCAGTGTAATCACCTCATATCTTCAGAGTAACCCAAACAACTAACTATATGTTAAAGTAACACCAATAATAGCGTATCACAGACAGGAAGCGAACAATATGCTTACGAGCAGTAGATCATTGAAGGTAGCCCTTGGGTACGTTTTGCTTATTACGAGCCCCAGCTGAGCAGTCGTTACAACGACGCAACCAACGAGCAAGCGAACAGCTAGCTGCCGCATCATCATCTAATTTGAAGCAGTCGCCTGTGCGTATGAGCTCTCAAAACCTGAGCACAAAACAACTTGAGGTACAGCCTTACGTTTAACATTTGTTTACGTAAACACATCTCTTTGGATCTCAACAAGTCGTGAATCCTTTCTATCCCTTTTGTTTTTCCTTTTTGTCTGTGTAAGGCTATCAGAACAATTTATTCTTGAGCAAATCTTGTGCGTCAGCAGCTGCGCTCCTCAGCCGACAACTTTTGATTTTTCCTATGCCCTTTTGAATCTCTCCCGTGGTGAAATTTTCCCGGTACAGGGTTGTTTACTCAAGTCTTTTGCACCACGGAGATACTTAAAGTTGAGCCTGGGCCATGCGTCGGGCGATGTCGTTGTGCTTGTCGCGCTGAAGGCAAAGGAGCCTCAACCTCTTGCCCTCTACCCACTGCTACGTCACAGCCACTGTGATGTGAAGAAGCACCGTTTAACTCAAAGGTGCGGGCTCGTTCACCGCAGTCACGGCAGCGTTACAATAGGGTGAAATGCAAAGAAACAATTGGTGTATAAGTGATAACTGCAATGATTTTGCAGCTATGACCTATACGGCATTTTGAGCAATTAATATTATTATTAGTAGTAGTAGTATTAACATTATCTTCCGGACTCTTACATAAAAGAGTCGTAAAGTGGTTGCATACTGTGGTTTGATGAGTGCATGCAGAAACCGACTATAACGTCTTTTCGCTGTGCAACACAGGGAGGCTTAGCTTGTGATAACGGTTTTGTAATATTGATCTCCGTAAGCACACAGTACGGTGCGACTATACGCATGACATGCGAGAGTCACGGAAAAATTTATGAACGACACTTCTAGTCTGTGTCGTTCAGCGGCTGGGGCATATGTGGAAAAAACAAATATGCACAGGTCCTGCCAGACATAGGCAGGAACGTAGCGTTTTCAGGCAGCACAACGGAAATTGGAAACTGGTTTCGATCTTTCTTGCAAATATAAGTGCGCGTATTTGTTGAAATTCCTTCTGGATGAATCAAATTGCACATAAAGGCATTATTGTTTCTTGTATGTACACTTATATAAAAACATATTTCAAATACAACGCTCTCTTCAATAGCAATAACCGGCATTTCGGAGTTTGCCCTTTATTATTGCCTAAAAAGCGGAACCTACGTTTCTTTATTTGTCGATAACAAACTCTTTCGTGTTTTCTTCCGAACGGCTTACCTTTTCTAATCTTGAGTAATTAGGCACGTTTTTCTCAACAATAACTCAACGCTTACTCGTTTTTGCTGTCTACTATCTATTCCATGATGTCTCTTACTAGCGCGACTATGTGTGCGTGTGTGTGTGTGAGAGAGAGAGGGGGGGTGGTGGTGCGAGGAGTATTACTACAACGTTTTACTTAGAAGGGTCTTCCTGTCGCGTACTTCTAATGTAAGCAGGGGGCAGGCTCTCACGCTGATATTTTTGCAGCTCCTACCCAAATCATCTGTCCCCCTTGACAGTATATATACCCCGATATTTACCCGACTTATTCCTGCCTGTGGCGAACCTGCAACTTTTTGTCACATGCTCTGGGAATGGGGCTTTTAATTGGCAAAAGCAGAACAGGGGGTGAGGTACAAGTGCCCTGGGCGCCATTTGAGAACGGACGCCGAGCCGAGTCCACCCAACATGTGCCCGAGGGGAAAAATGCAGCGGGGAGGCATAGCCACAGATATCATTGTTGACGAGTGCTAGTTCCGGCTTGCTTGTACACACAATGGACACACGGGGCGTAATGCCTGGGGGCACAAACGGGGCTCTAGCACCCCGCGACCCTCGGGAAGGTTGTCAGTGTCCCCTTGCAGCAAGCAGCACCTTCGCTGATCCGGGATCGAGCGGCGCCGAGGGTGCCTTGTGACGCCACCAACCAGCCTCGTTAGTTGTCGGAGGTAATTTCCACATTAAAGCTTGCAAAGCGCTGAAGTGTTTATGACGGTGAGGTTACGCCCACTGGAAAGTCGTTCTTGGGGCCTGGTACGAATAGAGACAGACTCCCCGCTGCGTCTGGAGGAGTTATGCAGTTCAAGATACGCAGTGAAGTTTACATTGGTTATTGGTCCACAATGTCGCCGGAAATCCATGAACGTTCAGTCGTTGTTCATAGGAGAAACATAAGGAAATCTATAAATAGCACAAAAGCAGCATAGAGTATCACCTTCGTGATATGCTGGCGGAAAACGGATAGTCTGCACGATCCCATCTGACAAGAAACAGCCACCTCACAACACTTCATAGTCGATGACTGCGCGCATGTAAGGCACATTTCATTCAAGAGATACTGTTGAACGAAGCTGCGCCGCATGAATGCGTGAACATACATACGAAAGGGTTCGCGAACCGTAGGTCCAGGACAAGGTGACCGAATATCAAGTCCAGGCTCTGAAGGGGACCATAACACAAATCTTGAATTCGAAGTAGGGCAGCAATTTAGTGATAAGCAAATTGAGCAAGAGAAAAGCTACAGTATTGCAGACTATGTGCTTGGCACTCTGTCATAAGTAATCTAAAACAAATCCTGCATGCATTGCAGGAATCGGTGTCGCACGCGTAAATTTCCATGTGTTAGCAATTGAGCCATGTGTTAGGAATATGATGAACGTCCTTGCAATCGCCGGCTTGTATGCCAGGCTGCAACCACATGATTCAACACAACCACCACCACCGTCTTTGCAACTTGCGCGAGCGAGCGTTGCTTAACGTGGGCTAACCTGGAATGTCTTCAGCACCATGGCAACCGAGTGGGAGCGAATTCTACAACGCATTCTTGGCAGTCCCGTTAGTGCCAGACGTCTGCACTGTCAAAAAGAAATGCCCTGCCACGGTGCGCTGATGCACGTGTAATAAGTGCCCTTCGTTGAGGTGCTCCTATGTGATCGACCAGAGTGAGACAAAAGCATGCTGAGTGGTAGCAGGACATTGTTTATTCCATCAAAATCTCTTGTTGGGCGAGTAGGTACATTCTTGAGACCTAAACGCGCCGGCGCAAACAGACGGCACAAGGAGAGAGACAAGGACACAAAACCGCGCTTGTGTGTCCGTGTCTCTCTTCTTGTGTCGTCTGGTGGCGCCGGTGCCTTTAGGTTTCAAGATCTTTTTTTGCATCGCTATTGTAACTGTTAACATACACCAGAAGTAAAATTGACGTTACACGAGCCCTTAAGAAAATGCCATATAGGGACAGATATGAAAAAAGCCATATACGGTTATATTAAAAATTGGGCAGATATGGTCATATATGGCATACACGGCCCTTAGATGGCTATATCTTCCCAATTTTGAATCCGTATATCCCGTCTTATATGGCCATATCTGCTCAATTTTTGATATATTCATATATGGCGTCTTATATGGCTATATCAGCCCAGTTTTTAATATATTCGTTTATTTATTTATTTATTTATTTATTTATTTATTTATTTATTTATTTATTTATTATTACCCTCAGGGCCAAAGGTATTAAGGAGGGGAATGGGTTACTGCAAATGAACTTAAAATAAAAAACAGTTAGAACGGTCAAGTACAAAGGCTTCTCCTTTATACAGTTTTAGCTAGGGTTAAATCGTCGCAAGAAGTTCTTACAAAAGTATGACAGTGAAATGGAAAATACAAAATACAAAATGCACTTAGGTCACAAACATACAGTAGGAAAAATGCTTCGATTATACAACGTTAGCTAAAGAAGCTCGAAACCTTTGGTTATCGTGAATGGATACGATTGTGAATGGATCAGGAAGGTGGTTCGATTCCGTGGATGACCGAAGGAAAAATAACTGCAAAAATGTTTTAGTGTGAAATGATTCGAGACCAACCTTATAACGATGGTCGATACGAGGCGATACATACTGTGGCTGAAAAATGAAATCATCGCGGAGTGTTGAAAGATGGCATCATCATCATCATCAGCCTGTTTAGGTCCACTGCAGGACGAAGGCCTCTCCCAACGATTTCCAATCCACCCTATCCTGAGCGAGTTGGTTCCACTTTATGCCCGCACACTTTTTCATTTCATCACTCCATCTAACCTTTTGCCTACCTCTGTTGCGTTTTCCCTCTCGTGGTATCCCTTCCGTCGCTCTTACTGTCCACCTATTATCCTTCCTCCTTAAGCCATGCCCTGCCCAGGTACACTTCTTTCTTTTAATTGATAAGATAATATCGGCTACTCCTGTCTGTTCTGTGATCCATTCCGCTCGTTTTTTATCTCTTAGCGTTACCCCTATCATTTTTCTTTCCATTGCACGTTGCGCGCTCCTTAGTTTCATCTCTAGTTTTGTCGTTATTCTCCATGTTTTTGCACCGTACGTTAGTACTGGGGGAATGCAGTGATTGAATACTTTTCGCTTTAATGAGGGCGGTAAGTTTCCGGTCATGATTTCGTAATGCCTTCCGAATGCGCTCCAGCCCAGCCTTATTCTACGGAGAATTTTATTTTCCTGGGTAGGAGTTCCTGATATTAACTGTCCCAGATATACATATTCGTTTACACATTGTAAGGGTTCATTGTTGTAAGGGTTCATTGTTGTTGATACTTTCTTCTCGTCGCAAAATCGCACGTTTAGTTCTTTTTCACAAGCTATACCATCATTTTTCATTTTTTTTAATAAAAAATGATGGTATAGCTTGTAAAAAAGAACTAAACGTGCGATTTTGCGACGAGAAGAAAGTAGACTAAGCGAAAGGTTAGTTTTCATGGCAGACACACTTGCAGTTCTATTATAATTACGTAAGATGAAGCGAACTGAATTTAATGAATTAATTAGGATATCAGTGGCAGGATCCCAAACAGCACATGAACATTCTAGTTTAGGACGTATAAGGGTAGTACAAAGAAGCATTTTTAGGGATGGAGGGGCAGTTGAAAAGGTACGGCGCAGGTAACCAAGCACGCGGTTAGCATTGTTAATAATGTAGTCGGTGTGAACATTCCAAGATAAGTTAGCAGAGGTATGCTCAGCTAGGTATCTACAACAGTTAACCACTTCCAGGGGAACATTATTTAAATAATATGTATGCATGCTGTTGGTTCTTCGGGACACATCCATCACTTTACATTTCCCAACGTTTAGTTCCACTAACCAATTTTTACAACAATTAGCTACAGTAGTTAGATCTGACTGCATGTGGTTAGGATATTCTGAATTAGTTATTTCCCGAAAGATAACACGATCATCAGCAAATAAGTGAATGTTAAATGATAGAGAGGAAGGGAGGTCGTTAATATAAATGAAAAATAAGAGGTCCGAGCTCTGAACCTTGCGTTACGCCGGAAGTTTCGCTTCGAAGTGGTGAGTTATGGCCGTTTGCGGTAACAAATATAGGAAGATAGGAAGCATTCACAAAGATTCACAAAGGTTCACAAAGATAGGAAGCATTCAATCCACTTCAGGATGTTAGTGTCAAGGTTCAGCTGCCTTAGTTTTTAAAGTAAAGCTTTATGACAGACCTTATCAAAAGCTTTAGCGAAGTCTAAAAAATGCAATCTGCAAATGATGAACGATCGAGAATACGATGTAATTTATGCGTAAAGATTGCAAGCTGAGTTTCACATGAAAATGTTTTTCTAAAACCATGCTGAGCTGGTGTGAAAAATGCATTTGATTCGAGGAAGTTAGCAAGATGTTTGAAAATTATATGTTCGAGCAGCTTACAGCAACTACTTGAGAGTGAGATAGGGTGATAATTGGCTGGTAGATTTTTGTTACCTGATTTATGTAGTAGAACCACCTTCCCAATTTTCCATTGCCTAGGTTGAGCAGATGTATCCAGTCATTGCTGAAAAAGTTCGGTAAAGATAATAGAACTAACGGCGTTTGTATGTTTTAGAAATTTAGCGTTAATGGTGTCGTAACCAGGTGATGAGTTTTGATTCAGGGAATCGATTAGTTTCGCAACGCCAGCAGTTTCAACTATCACTGGAGGCATAGCTGCGTAATCATACTGGCGAGTAGCAGGTAGGCGGTCATGACAGGACATGGAAAAATTTTGCACAAATGCGTCGTTATGGGTGGCAGCGCACTGTTCATTATGTATATGGTTGCCCAATGGGTTTTAAAGAGATATGTAATCATTGCGCAAGGGCTTAATTACACTCCAAAACTTTTTAACGTTAGTCATTAACAAAGATTCAAGCACGTTAGATAGAAAATTAGATTTAGCGTCCTTTAGTCCTGTTACGTACGTGTCGAATGCGGACTTATAAGCAGACAAGCGTGTGCCAGTTGGCGAGTGTATTGTAGAACGATATAGGCGTTGTTTGTGGTTGTGTAGCATCAGAATTGGAGGTAATGATGCGAGATGGGATGTACTTTTCAGTTCGTTCCTTAATATTTGCGGCAAACATGTCCCAATTGACCTGAAGCGAACGATTTTCGAAATCCGGCAAGAAAGTGTCCAGAAATACAGTTAATTCGTTATTTATGGCTGTAAAGCTGGCTTTCTTGTAAATACGCATAGTTTTCCTGAGCTTACTTGCTTTAGGTGTAGAAAGAATAATTCAAAATGCAATTAGGCAGTGATCGCTTAAACCAGGTAAATGTGTAATCTCCGAAATTGTGTCGGGGTTGGATGACAAAACTAGGTCAAGGGTATTTGCGGCTTTAGAAGGTACACGTGTAGGCTGGGTTACTAGCTGTGACATGAAAAAACAGAGCACAAGTCTAGAAATTGCTTAACTTGTGTTGAAAAGGGAAAGAGTGAAGGCGATTGATGTTTCCAGCATATGTTTGGTAGATTAAGTCGCCCAGGAGTAGAATGGGAGATGAGGGAAAACGCGTGCGAACAAGATTAATGCTGTCGTGCAATTCATGTTAAAATGAAGGTGGTGCAGACGGTGAGCGATAGCATACGCCTATGATGAATTTTTTGTGACGAAAAGCTATGCAAGCCCAGACGGCTCCTAAATCGTCGCTCGTATAAACCAAAGAAGACGGAATATCATTTGAAATTGCCAAAAGGACGCCACCTCCTCTATGCGCAGTACGGTCGCAACGATAAACACGGTATTGCACAGCACCGTGGAACACTTCCGTATCGGTGACATGCGCAGGCAACCATGTTTCGGTAAGTGCAATGATTTTTGCAGAACATGCCTCGATTGCAGACGATAAAGAATTGTATTTATTGAACGCACTTCTGACGTTAGAATATGGGCCCTTATATGGCCATATCTGCACAACTTGTAATATATCCGTATATGGGCCCTTAAATGACCATATCTGCTGGGCACTGCAGCTACATGTGAGTGCTGAATACATATATAAACAAAAACAGAGCACAAATGCAAGATGAACCATTCACGTGTGTATTTTATTTTCCGGCTATGTTTTTATTCCTCGGAGTTGCCTTTTGTGTTATTGCTTCTCGGCTCGCTGAGGTTTGCGCCCAGGGATAAGATTACAAGTCTTCCACTGTAGTCGAGCTGGCACCTCGTAGAGAAGTCTTTTCTGCGAGCTGTAAATGGCAAAACACAATTGCAGCATGAAAGTAATGCTTATATATTCAGGGCCGATAAATAGCTCTAAAATATGTGCGGCTGATGATGCAATGACACAATATTGAAACCGGCACAGGGGTACGCTTGTATTGGGCTATATTTCAACTACGAGGAGATTAGCCGGTGCAGCCCCAATGGCGGACCGTCAGCCTGCGCCCCATTGCTAGGCATCCTTTGTTCCTCTCGAGATCATCGTCTCCTTCTCTGTTCTTGCACCGTGACATCACCCCCGGCGGCAAAAGCGCCGACACGGCGCCAGCTAGCCTGCGGCCACGTGGTATGGCTTGAGACGACTGACGTGGACGACATCAGATGACACGGATGACGAGGATGCATCGGCAGGAAGTATTTTATACGTCACATCACTGAGTTGTCGGACAACGCGATAGGGGCAGGAATACCGGGATAGCAGCTTTTCCGAGAGGCCGACGTGCCTTGAAGGAGTCCACAGGAGGACGAGGTCATCCACAGAGAACTGGACATCACGATGGCGGCTGTTATATAGAGATTTCTGTCGTGACTGGGACTCAGAAAGACGGTCATGAGCAATGTGACGTGCTTGGGCTCCAAACAGATCGCGCAATTTCTGCTTACATAAGTCCCAGCTGGTCAAATCTTCGTGCGTGTCAAACCAAATGCGTGCGGATCCCTGGAGGTAGAAGAGAAGGTTTGGGAGCATCATCGCGGGGTCCCATCGGTTGTGCGCTGTAACTCGTTCGTACAAGCCAAGCCACTGATCCACGTTCTCGTTGGACTTGCCGGAAAAAGTTCCAGGGTCACGAGGGTGAGTAAGGACAACTGAGTGTTGCGGCGTCGAGGATGCTGACGACGCCGATACTGGCGCCGTGTTTCATCCAGAGGCCTGGTCGTCGATGGGCATTGTAGAGCGGTTGATCACAAGTCCGCTGCGGAGTTCCGTCTATTTTATGTGTATACATGGACGCATTCAAGCAGGCGCCAAGCACAACAATAAGAAAACATCGGAGCAGGCCCATATCGTTAAACCGTCCTGCATGACCGTGACTACGCAATGTGCTGGTCGATATGCAAAGCACCTTACAAGCAGTTGCTCAATAATTATTTCAGTTTACTTCCTTGCACTTAGAGGCGAAGGGAAGGGAGATGGTTGTCTCTGTTTTGTCAAAAACAATTCATGGCAATTAAGCTACAGCTGTCACGTAGGAAAAAAAACCACTGTTTTTCTCAACGACGTGATTAGCTTGGTAATCAGGTGAGGCCGGTTGTCCGAAAAGGCATCAAATATATGAACATAAAGCACTGTCATTGATAGCTGAACCAGTAAGCATGTTTATACATTATTACAATAAAGCAACTGTCTTTTGATGTGTAGGAACGTCTGGGTGTATTGTAACCTCCCCGGAATAGTGTGTGGCGTGCTCAATTTGGTAAATAAATAAAATAAATGCGGATAGCATCTAAAATGCGGCCACACCGTTGTTATGCTCTATATAACGCTTTCAGCTGCTTCTCAAGCAGCATGCAGTTCCAGCCTCATGGCTTCGTGGCAAACGCACCAGCAGCTGTCTCAACAGCTGGGCTGGTGCCACATTTCGCGAATAAGCTGTAATAACGAGAATTTCACTACTGAAAGGGAGGGACCCGTAAAACTAACGGAATTTCAGCACCGACCTTTCTAAGACATCTTAAAGAAAAAAATCTGCAAATGATAGCGTATCTAAGCTCGGTACATCTGTTGGGTGATCTTCGATCTCGCCACAGGAAGAAAATAGTGCATTTGGCGTATTTTTACAGCGCCGCTAAAGCCCCGCCACGGCGGTCTAGTGGCTATGGTACTCGGCTGCTGATCGTACTGTCGCGGGATCGAATCCCGGCAGCGGCGGCTGCATTTCGATGGAGGCGAAATGTTGAGGCCCGCGTACTGTGCGATGTCAGTGCACGTTACTCTCCGGAGCCCTCCACTACGGCGTCTCTCATAATCAGAGCTGGTTTTGGGACGTTAAACCCCACATAACAACAAAGTGAAAAAGAAGAAAATATATATACAGAACGTACTCGCAGTAAAACTTATGTATACAGCACATCCAAAAAAAATGTGACAAAAGCGACGAAAAGGCGAAGCATGTGCAGGAGCAAATTTAGGGATTCGGACACATATATACACATATATACACTAAAGCGTGATGTGATTTCTTTGATGAACAAGAATACAATGTAATAAGTTAAAATGTATGAAAATCTCAGATCGCGTTATGCTTATCCTAATTGACAGTAGGAGCAATAAGAAGTCTTTTGGTGCTTCTAAGGATTTTTCAGCATTTACATCTTCAGCTATCGATCAAGGCAGGTGATTCCACTCTTCGATTGCCAGATGAAGAAAAGAAAAACGAAGCTTATGAGAAATGTGTTATGATTTAAGGCTGCCAGTGAGACACGTATATGTTCTTGCTTACCATAACGATTGGACTACTTTTTGTTCGCGAAAGTACACAGCGTACACACGAGCGCTAGCTGTGGCAGCGCTTCCCCCGATGCATGAAATCTGTTCCACGTGCACGCAGAAAAAGTGAGGGGCGTTCTCCAAGGGTCCCGCACACTGTTCCGAGTAAAAAATGCAACGTTCTTTGCGGAAGAAAAAACCCGGGGTGAAGGGAGGGGGGGGGGGGGGGGGCGTAGAGGGGCTCTTTTTTGTCGTTTATATTTTGGCAGGTCTTTTGGAGTCTTTTGAGCAATGGTGGGTCAGCTCTAGAAAGAGTAGAAGCAATAGCCCTCTTTCGCGCCGCCCGCGGATAAGATGAGGTGAAGAAAACAAAAATAATAGTAAGGAACGTTGCTTACATATTCTAACAATCATTCATTTATCTATAAATTACAGTGAACATGCAATCTAGGCGCTTATTAGGGTAAAGCTGGCACAGGTTTTGCATTATAGCACCACTATATTGAGCACGTATATAAAATTGCTTTTGGCTTTTGCTACTGCAACGTGCACCAAACAATAATAGTTCCGCTTGATACATCGTTTTTATGCAGATCATAATTAGGTCGTGCTTTAGGTAAATCGCGTATTAATTGAAATTATGATGCCACGAGAAAGCAGAACTCACAAACAACCCTCCCTTAGTGTCTTTTACCATTTACACTTCGTGTTTACTTTCTGCATTGATTTCTTCTGTAATTACTAAGTTCCTGGATATATATATATATATATATATATATATATATATATATATATATATATATATATATATATATATATATATATATATATATATATATATAGTAGTGAAGATGTATGACATGCGCCCAAACGCCTGAATGCGGAAGACGACGACGATCGGTGGTTGTTACCCACGCTCTTGCGCGCGCTCGCCTGGACCCAGATCTACCTTCGTGCTAGCAGTCTGTAAGGCAAGGTCGCGGCCTGCTTGAAGACCAACATCCACATTTTAAGTGGTGGAGGTGCTGGGAGTGCTCATCGTTCATCCTGGAACTTCGCAGCCAGACGCTACGGTCGCCTTTGATCATGGTTGAACCAGCTCCATCGCAAGCGGCTCCCGCACCAATGATGATCTTATGTGCTGGCGCGACTCGACAGCGCGATCCGCCTGTATTCAGCGGCGCCGACGACAAGGACGTCGAGGATTGGATTGCCGAATACGAACGGGTAAGCTCCTGTGACAAATGGGACGGCCGCGCCAAGCTCGCAAACGTCCACTTTTACATCACTGATGTAGCTGCTCTCTGGTATAAAAACCATGAGAACGAAATAATGGACTGGTCGACCTTCACGACAGCCACCACAGAGGCATTCGGTCGTCCATCAGTGCGTCGACTTCGCACGGAACAGCGCTTGCGTAGTCTAGTCCAGCGCAGAGAGGAGATGTTTACGAGCTACATCGAAGATGTTCTCTCCCTTTGCAAGTGCGTCCACCCATCTTTCGCAGAACCAGAAAAAATAAAGGATATAATGAAAGGAGTCGACGACGATGCGTTTCAAATGCTCGTGGCAAGGTACCCACAGACGGTAGCCGACGTGATACAGCCCTGTCAGTCATACGACGAGCCGCGAAAGCAGAGTGCCTCAACGCGCCGAGCTGTTCAAGATCAACCAGAAATTTGCACCCTTGCCAATGACGTCGCTGCTGATCACACCGCTCTACTGCCCCACATCAAGCAGTTCATTCGTGAAGATGTTGCACGCCAGCTGTCGCTTGTCGCCCACACACCTCAGCCGGTGAGTTCGTCTTTGGACCCGCCTCTTCGCCGTGTCATCGAGACGCAGGTCGCCCAGGCACTACCACCTGCCCCTGCGCCTGTTGCTACACCTCTGACCTACGCTTCGGTTGTTGCCAGGCAAGCCCCACCTGTCCCTGGCGCCTACCAGACCACGTGTCCCTTGTACACGTCGCCGCCACCCTCACGCACGGTGCCATATTCCTCTCCGGCCCCCGGACCAACCAGGCCTAGCCCATGGCGCACCAGCGATAACCAGCCCATATGCTTCGCGTGTGGCTTTGCGGGACATGTAGCCCGGTATTGCAATCGTCGCCGCTTCCGATATCAAGACAGTATGGCTCCTCCAACCTATCCAGCTCACCATTCGCAACGAGCTCCTCCTCCAGTCGCCGAGTCTCCTTCTACACGCCGCCCTCTTGACTCATACCGCTCGTCTTCTCCACGTCGTCGATCCATCTCACCGATGCTTCGTCGCCCTAGCCCCGCTCGAGAGGAAAACTGACAGCCGCAGTTCCAGAGGCAAGAACTGCGACTTCGTCTAACTGTCCAAGACCTCATTTTTACCCGCCCAACGAAATTGATGTTTTAGTAGAAGGTGTTGCTGTGCGTGCGCTTGTCGATACAGGAGGCTTTGTTTCTGTAATGAGTGAAGAACTTTACCGCGATTTGAGAAAAGTGACCACGAAGATTTCCGACCTTTCTCAGCGAACAGCGACCTCGCATCACATCAAGCCTACCGCCCAGTGCACAGCCCGTGAAATTATTCAAAATGACATGTATGCCGTTAAATTTATCGTCCTTCCCCGCTCTTCCTACTACGTCATCCTAGGATGGGATTTTCTCTCCGCACATAAAACTCTCGTAGACTGCTCTCGTGCCGAACTTATATTGTCGACGCCGTGCCCTGAGCTGGACGACCACAGTGCCCCTAAAATGTTTGCCGCAGCCGACGTCCACATTGCGCCCTTGTCTGCCGTTCTCGTGCCGGTATTTTCGCCTGCCGTCACTGTTCTATTTTCACCATCCGCAGCTTCTGCTAGTCGCCGAAAATTTGTCCTCCCGTTTGCTGTAATTACCTTCTGCAGTGGTTCTTCGGCAATCTATGCGTGCAATGTCTCTGCATGTCCGTTACTTCTGCTGCGCGGCGAGTATCTGGGGAGCTTCGAGACATTTGACTGCGTCTTCGAGAATGCAGTGCTTAGCGACACACATAAGACATCGCTCAGGATAGCAAATGGCAAGTACCGCCATTTCATCAAGTAATAGCACTCCTTGTTGCTTCAATATACACTTGTCAAATGGAGCCTTTAAGCTGTTAAAGCAGGCTTTTGCTACTCCCGTGATGACAAAACGAAAGCAACCACCTTCTTAAAGTTTTCCAACATTTGGACGAAAATTGACGATAACAAGTTTGTTGACAGAAGTTGCCAATAATCTTGTTATCTGATGTTCGTACACCTTTTTTATTTATTTATTTATTTATTTATTTATTTATTTATTTATTTATTTATTTATTTATTTATTTACAAGATACTGCAGGCCCGACTGGGGCCCTAGCTGGAGGGGCAAAAGTGAACTCAAAAGGATACTACATAGACACTTTTACATACAGTGCATTGAAAAACAAAAGACAGTGTCTAATTAGTACAGCAAAGCACGAAAGTAATAGCACTTTGAGTATCGCACAAAGAAAGGACCATAAGTAAAATAATCCAACATCAATCCTGAGGACTTTCAAATATTTTTATGCTTTGCACTGCTGGTATTGGCAGCGAGTTCCGCTCGTTAATTGTGGTTATCTACAATTAACCAATCAAACACGCAAATAACTACTAGTTAAAAATAACTACTAGAACATATCACGTGACACTGCTGTAAGTAATTTTGGCAGAAACATGACACGTGACATTTTGTTACGCTCTTTTGGAAGGACCATGTCACGTGATCACCCAAATCCCGTAACACAATATCACGTGACCTGTTTCTCCCGAAATGACGTAAGGCAATGTCACGTGGCATGTTGCCCCGAGGTCACATAACAAAATATGTTCTTGCCAAAACCAAGTAACGTAACGTCATGTGTTGCCACAAAAGTCACGTTACGCTATGTCATGTGACATGTACCCCCAAAATCACATACACAATGTCTAGTGACATGTACTTGCCTCATTCGCGTAACGTTGTGCCACATGACATGTTTCCGCCAACATCAAGTAACCAAATGTCAATTGACACGCTTCCGCCAAAGTGACGGAACGCAGTATCATGTGGTATTGCATGAGCCTGGCTAATTACGGCTAGCTTAAACAGCTTCGCTCCTAAAAGTACAAATAAGTTCCCTTATGTCTTTCTTCGCTCATTGGCTGTTATCTTCATGAAATTGTGCCTAGCAATAAAGCGAGCCCCTGTAATTTCCCCTATCAGAGCGTGGGTCTCATTCTGGTAGGCTTGGTGCCTTCAGGGAGCATGCAGGGGTTTATTTGGCAGCTGGGATCTCGTAATATTATCCCGTACTAAGTCACTCCTTCTGGCAAAAAAAGAGGGCTCCACACTCGCCACCATTCCTACGAGAGGGGCTGACAAACACTCCCAGGAGTAAAATGTACAGTAAAATGGCCTGCGGTTCCCACGCATTGTGGGAGTCGGTGGCAAGCGGAGCAGGCACCGAGGAAGTTGCCCACGACGAAATGTTTGGCACTCGGCAAAGTGTGACAAGTAGGATCGATATCTTTGTCCAAAGCACATGAGCATACGCATTCTTAACGTGGGCTAACAGGATCGTCGACAGCACCGTGGCGACTATATGGTAACTCATGCTACGACGTAACGTAATTCACGTTAGTCTAAAGCGCACACGTCTGTTTAGCCGAAAATGCATTATACAATGCGTTGAGGTGCTTATCATAAGCGTCCTTTGTTGAAGTATTGCTACGGGATCGAGAAAGTTGCACAAGAGCATACCGAATGTCAGCAGAAAATATGCATTGCGGCGGGGGTACTTATCACACATTAGAAACTCGGTTCACGTTACACAAGCACCATCGTTATAAATGCTGGTCCAATAGGTTTATTTACGCTACATACCGTTAATCATGGCGTAGATGAAGGGTATATCATGAAAGTGACACAAAATTTAGTCATTCGTGTTCTCCATACATTCATACTTTACCTCCCAAATATTTCGGTATACCAGTTGAACGAGGCGACCAGGAGAGCAATGGGACTCAGGCGGCCAGGTAGATACATACGGTCAAAGTGACTTAAAGGGCAACTCCGGCGAATTTTCATTGTCCACTCATCTCAACAAAACTTTCGGTCTATGTTCTCCTCGGTACCGCTATAATTTATGCCAAGCTAGAGTGTACTTCTAGTACACTCTAGCCAAGCCAAGCGGTTGCAAGCCATTCAGTTTTCCTAAAGATGAGTTTTACAAATCTTTAGCAGATTTCCGCGCGAGCCACCCTGTGTTTTTGACGTCATTACCTGCAACGCTGCCTTCCCGAACAGGCGAGCCGCCTAACGCAAAACAGCGATACTTAAGCCCTCAAATCATCGCTGTCGAGTTCGGAAGTGCTCAATACCTCGTTGGATCACATCGCGACTTTTATTTGTGTGGCAATAGCTACAGCAGCTTCATATTTCTGATAGCGGGGAAGCTGTGACGTCATCGCATACCCTGCACGAAGCGTCTACCCGTTTCGGCTTCGCTTTGAACGCACCGTTGATTCGGTTATTGAAAACGATTAGTGAATTACTGAGCAAACTGACCGACCCTGGCTACTTTACAGCTATCAGTACTATTGAAAAGGAGCGATATCAGAATAAGGCGGAAAAACCGCCGAAGTTCTCTTTAATGTTCATTAAATGTTTCGCATTTAATACCAAATAAAGTGAACGATGGAACGACCGCCGCCGTTGCTCACTTCGGAGTCGTCGCAAGCCTGATGCGAAACGTCTCGGTAGAGCTTCCCTCTGCGGCTGGTGCGTTCTTTCGTCCACTTTAGTCCTTTTGATTTATGTCATTACTATCCCACAGCTAATTACTACAAATAATTTCCCAAATGCCTTCATTGGCCTCATTCTGTGTTAGCATCATGAGGTTACGAGAGCTTTTGCAAATACATAATGATGTTTTGCAGCTTACTGAAAAAAAAGCAACGATAAAGAATGTAATAGATTGTATGGCTGCGTATCTACAAATGCGTACGAATGCGTAGTAGTTTCATAAAATAATTTGAATTTTAAAGAGATCAATACATTTGTACCTTTTGTTAAAGGTAGTTGCTACTACTACGGGCATGTACTTGGAGATGGTCAAACTGTAGAGAGTATGTGTCCATGCGAGAGGTGGAGATGTGACGTCAAGGCCTCAACGATATTTGTGGAAGGGTAAGACATGCATTCAAGAAATTGGGATTGGCATTTGCTTTATTGCTTGTTCAAATGAAAAGAAAAGGAAAGGACTGACATAAAATGTGCATTATTGGTATAGCACAAAAGTGAAACGCGTTCTCACAGACGCACATGAATGTCATTGGCTTAGAGCGTCTTGTGGCATACCTGCGTAATGGTATACGCTCGGCGATGAAATTGCAAGGCGGGACATGCATTGGGTATTGTGGGCATGAGAAGCTCTTCCAGATAAAATTTTGCGCATCAGGAAACCGCACACCGTTTCTCGACAAGTAGCACTCAAGCGAAAGTTGTCGAATGAGTCGAAACTGGGATACTTTTTGGGAGATACTGCACCACACGCGCCTATAAGCCCTACGCAAATCCACCATAACCCTTTTGTGGCTCAAAAGGACATGTTGAGATAGATGGTTCATTTCCTTTTAGCTGTCTTATGTGTCGACAGTCTTCGCAGGTTCAGATTCTTTCGTGCGTTAACCTCGCCGCTGTGTCAGTATGCCGGTCAAGGTTTCTTCCCTACTGCATCAAGCGGAAGTTGGCGCCAGTGTGTATTCTGCCTTGTCTGTGCCCCGCTAATTTAGCGCCATACCTATTCCTTCCGTGGCGACGTGCATGCTTGTATACCCAATTTTTATTTGCCATTCCTGTCGACTAGAGGAGAACAAACACGGTGTCCATTGACTTATGGATGAATTCTACCTTTCTAACCAATAATACGTTTTCTGTTAACATCGGTGTGCTGTTTCAGGGCAGCAGGCGCTCATTTCTTTAACGTTCTACCATATTCTACGGGCTGTGTATGGACTCGCATTCCGAGAGCAACATCAAAATGATCAATTTGGTTTGCTCCTCATAAATATTATGTTTACCAAAATGGCAGATGTATTTCCAGACTAATATTGATTTCTACGTAAGCCAAAGTCAGACTTTGCCAGACTCATCAGTATTAAATATTTATCGATTGCTATTGTCAAACAAGTACTAAACATGTACAGATCGACATATAACGACCGCCTCTTTCATGCAGTGGAATATGGAGCGCCTTCAGCTCAAGCTGAACAAAAAAAATGCTCCTGGACACTCGATCGTAATTCCCGCCTGAAGGGTAGAAAGCACAAACATTCACAAATGGTGAAACCGTGCAAGCGAAGCCTAGCGGATTGTCAAGATTGTTCGTCATCTTAGGGTCCGCTGCATTCAAAGGCGCACGGATTACTGATTGGCCACCGTCTTGTGGCTCTGCTTTGCTCGCGGCGTCCTGCTGGCGGGTTGCTTGGCCAGAGTTATAACTATTTGGTCTTCCTATGCAATGTGTGTGACAGCCGGTTGAGTTACCTGCAATACATTAGTGAGCCAAGTAGAGGCGCTACTTGCCTCACTCAATTTGAATTCAGTTCAACCAGTTGGATTCGCACACGCTCGGCTATCGGAAAGTTTGGTCAGGTCTCGCACTTTGATCCCGGAAAGTTACAAGGCACAACACTTCACAGCACCGTGCCTCGTGCTGCGCCAACATCTTACGTGACATATAGCCGTCGGCGTCGTTACCTTCCATCGGCGATTGTTCAGCCGCTTTTTCAACGAAAAAAGCAGAAGGAGATGTAGCGACACCAATAACGCATGTCGAAGCTACAATACATTGGCCACGAGGCTTCAAACACTAATCCGACCTTGCAGACAAATCACAGAATAATACAGGTTCGTCGGGAATGAAAATGTAGACATCGTGTTGCACTGATAAGCTAAGCTTCACTGGGACTGCCCAAATGATCAGTGTCGTTGTTGTTTTTTGTGGGGTTTTACGTCCCAAAACCAGTTCTGATTATGAGAGACGCCGTAGTGGAGGTCTCCGGAAATTTCGACCACCTGGGGTTCTTTAACGTGCACTGACATCGCACAACACACGGGCCTCACCATTTCGCCCCCATCGAAATGCCGCCGCCGCGGCCGGGATTCGATCCCGCGACCCTCGTATCAGCAGCCGAGTACCTTAGCCACTAGACCACCGGGGCGGGGCCAAATGCTCAGTGTCAGCGCTTTTTAGTGCTATGAGGAAGTGCTTCGCGTCAGCGCTCCTAATCGTGGTTCCACCGCAGTTAGCAGCGCAAAAAAGATTGGAAAGGCGTTCAGGACGGATATAAGGCTCATTTGTGCCACTGCTTGTACGTGGGTCCATGGTATAGTGGGTAGAATATCATGCATTCACCGTTGCTGACGGAGAGCTTGTCAGTTCAAATTCGTGTTTCAGTGATGCTGTTTCTACGTAGTTTTCTTCGTCAGATGTTTGTGTGTATTCTTTCCGACGACATTTCCCATACGAAATTCACGTTGGTTGGACGCAGTAATAAGACACTTGCATGTTAAAAACGAATAACGTACACACGCCGCAACGAAAAAATTGACGGCAGATCCACGAGGTGAATGATGATGAGATTGGGCGAAGCTCCTGGAAGTAATCATCGGTTAAACCGTGAAATTTCTTCCGTTAATTCGCCCGATAAAAATGACGTGAAACGATTGATTAAATGTTTTATCAAACTTTCATTATGACCGCTTTGTGGTCGGTGAAATGTAAGCTAAGTGGTTCTTGCACTGGTTGCAGATGAAAACCATTGCTTTACCTGGCGTCTTTCGTTAAGCAGCTGGCGTCTTTTCGTTTTGCTTTAGAAACATCTGGCGTCTTTCGTTAAGCAGCTGGCGTCTTTTCGTTTTGCTTTAGAAACATCTGGCGTCTTTTCGTTTTGCTTCAAAACATCTGGCGTCTTTCGTTGGTTTATTTCATCAATCAACGCCGTTTTGAACAAAATTTTTATTGTTTAATCACGCACAGTAGAAATCTCACCAGGCACTACCTTGGAGGTAAACAATGGCTGCTACTGGGAATGAGAGACAGCAGAAGTCGGCTTTTGACACTTCTACTTCTACTAACGTTTCCTACTGGAACATGCCAATGGCTGCTAATGGGGAATGAGAGAGAGAAGAATTCGGCTTTTAGTTAACGCGCACGCTGCGAATTTTTTTTATTGTTCAACAACGCACAGGAGAAATCTCCCACCGGCACCACCTTGGAGGTCAAAGCGTAAGACTGGTTACGCACTACGACTACGACTACGACGAGGGACGAACGGGTGCCGCTTTAAGGAGCTTCGCCCCTAAAAGCGCCGCTGCAGATGGAAGCGTACATCCATTATGAGAGGCGCCGTAGTAGAGGGCTCCGGAAATTTCGACCACCTGGGGCTCTTTAACGCGTAATGGCATCGCACAGTACACAGGCCTCAACAGTTCGCTTCCATCGAAATGCAGCTGCCGCGGCCGGGATACGATCCCGCGAACTTCGGGTCAGCAGCCGTCTGCCATAGCCACTAGCCCACCGTGGCGGGGCGTTTTGCTGCATCTTGTTGCGTGTGACTGTTTCCTGCGTTTGAAGCTTGCAAAGCCTGCAAAGTGCCACGTATTTGACCATGACAGGGAAAATTAGCATCCACCCGTTTTGTAGCACAAGGCTACAAGGAAATCCATACGGATTTCACAGAAATGAAAGCTTCCTAGTTGCCGAAAAATTCGTCCTGGTCCGGGTTCGAACCCGGGACCATCGCCTGTCCGGGGCGCTCGCTCTGCGAATTTAGCTAACCAGCAGGCCAGCGAATGACAGCGCGAGGGCGAATCCATCGACAACTCGAAGCACATGGGCGTTTCCCTTTCATAAACGTTACTCCACCTTGCGGGTTTCCGCAGAACTCATTTGCCACGTATTTGACCATGATGACTGCAAGGCTATGCCGACGGAAACACTTGCGGCGGTGACATAAGACTTTTTTTATTAAAAACTGCCGTCTAGGACTCACCATGTAGGGTCTCCAGAACCTCGTCTCTTAAGTGACCGATGAAGAGGAGCTCAAAGCTGCCCTTACGCAAGGAACACGTAACGTTGCATCACGAACTTATTATTCTGGAAATTCTTCAACTGCCGACATAGCGTTGGAGGTGCGCTATAAGCGCCACCTAGAACGCCGAGTCAACCATTCGCCAGTAACTGTAGTTGCATTCACAGGAAAGGAGATCTCCGGGAAGTACTCGTGCACTCCCGCTGCGTGCGTCACTGCAGGACTCATCTTCCCTGTGGATGGACAGATCATTTCAAGCAGGAGGGGCAGGCTTGCGGACAATAACGTTGACTTGCTGTGTTCTTCCCACTATACTTCTTCATGCTGAAAACAGCACAGTATTTCATGGGAAAGCTTGAAAAGCAAAACAAGACAAGCACTTTCATCACGAAATCATACCAACTTCCCCAAACATCCATGGTGACGAAATTTTTTGCCTATACACACGAGAAGCAACATCAACTGTAATGGAAGGGAAGCCGTTACATCTGGCGGAACTGCGTGCTTTTGAAATTTTTATGCATTTTGTGATTTCAAACGATCACATGAAGGACTAACTTACTTCGTGAGGTGTACCCTGTAACATTATAGGGGAACTTCCTGTCATATTTCGGTATTTTAACTCGGAAAATAATATCTTTCGCCCAAAACTGGCCCATGGTTTCACCAACTGACCATTGCTTACAGTAGACGATCTAAAATATTTTGACAATATGCCCGACTAGCAAGAGGATATCTATTTACAAGATATATTGTATAATGGGCTGCAATACTGAATCAATGACAATAGTATCCAATTCTGGATAATTTATCAAATGTTTCAGTGGTGACATTACTTGCAATATGAATTGTTCATCAATAGTTTTACACGCGTTAGTTCTTGTCACTATCGGTAGGTTCAAATAAACTACAGTACTATGGACAATTCCACTTAGCGATAGTTTTGCATCACTGCTAGAACAAGGGCTCGCGGAAAAGTAGGAGATATCGTACTTTTCCACATTGTTGATTGTAATTAAAAGCTACACAGAGGATTTTCGCGAAATCAATTGCAAGATGAGAAAATCCTTATTTTCCTTTTCAATTTAACGTCCCCATTTGACGCTCTTTGGTTTATTATGGCATGTACATCCATATGTACACAGTCAACACCAAAATTTTGTGGGGTCCAAATCATCCGAACAACCTATTTAGCTTCGCAGCATAGCCTCGGAACAAATGTGTCAGTGTTGCGATGTACACGCTGTATCTTTTATTTCGAGGCTATGTTCAGAGACTGAGCAGTAATATATGGCTTTTCGGACAGTTTCGCGTCCCGTAAACTATTGCTGTTGACTGTGCATCAGTACGCGTGCACGGATACATCTAGAAGCATATGTGCTTGCTCCATTTTTATGGAGGGGGTGTCACATTTTGTGTTTGTTTTCCTCTTGCGCCTTCATGTCTTATATTGCCAGCCATCTAGTCGATATGGCATTCGGCTAGTCATCGAAGTTCAAAGGATCTAGTCCGGGCCGCGGCGGCTGCATTTTCGATAAAGACGAAATGCTGAAGCCCCCTGTACAGTGCAATGTCAGTGCACGCTAAATAACTCCAGGGGGCCGAAATTTTCTGGAGACCTGCACTACGTCGTCTCTAATAATCAAATCGTGGTTTTCTGGCGTAAAACTCCAGAAATCAATCATTCGTGTCTTATGTTGCTCCTAGGTCAAAGCTTGCCTGTTTTATATGCAGAATTTTACGGCTTTCCTGGCGCAATTGCGCTTGCGTACACATCTGCACAAAGCAGGGTTGCGGGATTCCTCATAGCTGGCTTACTTATATATTGTTACGAGCCACACAGAGCCTTAAGCGGGTCTTTCAATGTGTATGGATGGGCCGAGGCTTCAGTCCGTGGCGATGGCGCTCAGAACTTTCTTCCCTTCTTTGCGCTTCCTCTGCTTTTCGTTCGTATTGCTAATAACCTAACAATATCATAGCGGTTTTTGTGAGAATCAGGTCTCGCCAACGGAATCGCCTGGTTGAAGTTGTTTAGAAAAAAGAGGATATCAATTAATCAATCACTGCCTTATTGATTCGTAATGAACTGCACAAAATAAGAGTATATAGAAGGAGCCCCATGATGCAAACTCTATGGGAACCTCCTGTGGATGAAAACCTCAGTGCACGTTCGGAAACATTAGAAGCAGGACGGATGCGATTACACAGACATATATTCAGATATGGGATATATATGGGTATATGGGTATAAGTTAAATAGATAGAAACAATATCAAAACGCACAAAAAATAAGAAAAGAAAAGAAAGAATATACGCTTGAACGGACAAGTTCTCGTGTGCAGAGTTGTCTATAGGGAGTATTGCCCTGGGCTTCCATCAAATTGACAAGGCGTGCCTTTCTTCTGCATTTCTCCTGTACCTTTCATGGACCCCTGATTTACTTTTGACTACCTGGCCACTTTAAGTATACTGGGCAAACAACTGCGCCTGGAACTCATGCTGCATTGGAAACTGTTCCGAGTACTGAAGGATAACTTGCTTGTTGGTCTCGCATTGTCGAGTGAGTCAATGAACAGCTCGTTAAGAACGATCTCTTCAACGATTTAGGCGTTCATCTTCTCCTGACTCCTCCTAGTTTGGATTGTGCAGAGACAGATATCTACAATGTCTGGGCTAGAATGTATTGTTCTGTGCTCAAGTGCAATCATACTCTGTGAAGCTAGAAATGTCGGATATCCAAATTGGTAGAACTGTTCACGTGTGAATGCAGCCGATGCTCGCTGACCCGGGAATAGTTGCCGAGCGTGGCATTAAGTTGGCATTTTGTATTCCCTTTCTGTTACTGACTTCTCAATACTGTAGGTCGTAAAATGATATATTTAAGTGAAAAACCATTCCTTCAAAATTATATTGGCAATACTGCCCACGACGTCAGTATGAAATTCTTTACATACGTCGGCGCTTTTGTGAAGTCGCTCACGCATGTACCACACCACGGACAGCACCGGCTTATAGCAGTGTCACTGCATGGTGCTGTTTTTCTACATTTAAGCCTTCCATTGCATATTTATTTCCCATATATTCCTAAGGTCCTATTCTACCATGACATTGTCTTGGTGCAATTTCATCAAAGCTATGATAGGACTCCTCAAGTTTAGTACACAGGCATTTAAGAATTTTCTTCATTAAGATGCAGCTGCCGTAGCTGGACCCATTAGGCACGCACATTGATGCTAATAAGAAACTACTCGTTCAAGTTCTCAAATCTCCTAGAACTTAACACGTTGTCTCTCCTAATAATTGCAGCAACATTGTATGTTTATGTTCAAATTTAACCAATACTGAAAGTGCAAAACATCTCTTTTGCTCAACCAGATGCACTCCATATGATGCCTCATTTCAAGGTTATGATTTACCGTATCCACCTGCTGTGGCAACGTTTACAAATGAATCTCATGGGGAAACATTTCTCTCAAATACGTATGTACAAATAAAATGACGGTAACCCCGCAGCTACCTCGCCTTGAATGTTTTCCTATAGAGCATATTTGCTTCATGTAAGTGTTAACAGGCAAAATTTATGTTTGCGAGAAAATAATGGCTCAGGAATAATTTGCACACAACGGTGAATATATTAATATGTTGTAACTACTTGCAAAATACTGTATACCAAACATACTCCGTGAAGTACGCGAACTTTACATAAACTGAAGCGCTTTATGATAAAATAGGGCAGGACTTACAGGCACGAATACAGGAAATTCAAACCACAGTACACAAACGCCACAACACAAACACTAAAAAGGAATTTTTTGTGTCTGTGTCTAGGTTCGGTGGTAGCGTTGTGCTACCACGTAGCACAGCACCTGTCACAAATATAAGCACGCAATTTAAACAAATCATGTGGCAATATTTACAGTCAAACTGTGTGTGGCTCTCGCAAATCTCTCATCCGCGAGCGAAACCCTAATGCGGGTATGACCAAATCCTATGCGGGTCAGCCACACTCGACTGATTCAACGTAAAAGCCACACTCGACTGATTCGACGCGGTGCTCGGGTGCCAAATATTCCGTTAGGACCGGCAGCAAATCTTCACTTTCACTTTTGCATCACTAATCTGTAATAATAATATAATAATAATAATAATAATAATAATATGTAGTCAACCAGTGAAGGATTCGTTCACTCAGTTCGCTCTGGAAAAGCTTCATCTGAAGAGCCACATCGTCTAAGTTATGACGTGAGTGGCCTAACCGTTGCTGTCATAAAAGCGTACATGTGGTGACATTACCATCTGGGTATATAACCTTCGGTGTCATTCGTGTCCAGGCCGGGACATCTGCCGGCGTGCCGTCCCGGCGTCGTTCTTCTTCTTTCTTCCTTTCAGCTTTGACTCTGTTGTTAGCGCTCTTTTTGACAGAGAGACGAGTTTCCGTTCTCCACCTTAATTTCAATCATCTCGTATGGGTAAGTTCCGTGTTGTGTGAGATCCTGAGGAGCAACGCGCCAATCAGGTCGCGTTGCTCCTTGGCCCATCAGAGCAATGCATGCGCGTATGTGTGTGTGCGTGTAATAGAGAGCACAGGAACATTACCACCTGATAACACCACCTGTGCGCAAGAAAACGATGATGTTCGGGCTTACGAACCAGCGTTTCAGTTTTGTCGGTGCTGTGCTGCCCGATGGACCGCCCGACCTGACTTTACACTTACAAGATGCTTTATGAAAACGCATCTTTAATGCATCAAAATCCTTCATGTACAATATTATGGAACTGTGTTATCAGGGAACCTGATTTCAAACGCTTCGATAACCTTTGGAACATGATGTATTTCTTGGCGAAGCAAGAACACTTCGACATTTCGTATGCCTGCCTGCCTGTCCGACCGTCTACGTTTTTGCGCTGTTGTGGGTGTTTCGGTGACAGCATTTGCCAAGTTTTGCGCGGCATGACATCAGGGCACGGTGAACATGAATGACAATCAATCATGTCGTGCATGCAATGAAGCGGGTTATACGTCTTAGCACTGTAGCTGTTTCACTACCTTCCGATATGCCGCAGTATCCATCACATAGGCTTAATGACGTGTACGAGGCCCTCAAATGTTCAGCTAAAGTGCGCGAGCGGCAACCTTTTGGTGTGGCAGCGCCGTATGACGGAACAAGGTTCTACAAAGGTTGAGGCTAAGCGCATGCCCACAAAGCACGCTCAGCTACGGTCAGAACCACTCCGCCATCTCTATGGTATCGATGTAGTGGAGATGGAGGTAGGTGAAGGGCAAGGGCGGAGTGACCGCGTTCGTTGCAGCGGCGCTGGTGAAGAATTTCTTGCAATGTGGGGCATGGCAGATTTATTCTGCCGTTTCTGCCTCCAAATTCTTTCCATGATGGAGCAAGCGAAGCACACTCACGAAGTAGGAGCTTGAAGACATCCGTCGTGTGGCCCGATCGACGGCGTTTTCAGATGCCATCCATCAGCTGGTAAGAAACATTGGCACAACGATACGCATCGAATGGGTTCCAAGAACGGCATTGTCTGGTCAGCTAGAGGCGGATTCTGCCAGTCGCTCGCCTGCCATAATTTACCCGCTGCCGCAATTCCCCGAAGATAACTGCGGAAAACTGCTACGCCAAAAGGAATGTCTCCGACGCACCACACGAGCACTTATACCACCGTGTGGTTCTGACCTCCCTGGTGGGCTTACTCGCTTAGAGGAGGTGGCGCTTCGGAGACTTCGAGTCGGTGTTGCTCTTACGCCGGCAGTGACCGCCCACTGGCCGCAACACTACCGCGCAGCGTATGGAACCACATTCCCCTTTTGTGACGCTTCTATAAATGCAGTGGACGTGACACACTTACTCTGGTCGTGCGCGGGCCTGGAGCAAGCACGCCTTCGTCATCTGAGAGCAACCGGTCACCGTCCCGGTCGGCCTCCGGACTTACAAGGGTGGATAAATGGACCATTCCACCGATCCTTGTTAAATTTTATGCATGAGTGCAACTTGTTTGTTTATGTGTGATGAGCCTCTCGTGTTACTTTGTACATTTTATGCCAAAGGGCAGTCTTTCGAATAAAAAAAAAGTCCTGTTGGCACCGCAGTGAGAGGAAGAGAGCGTTCCGCGAAGGCGAAATCTGCTCTCGCCCGTCCATACGGAACCAGCCCGCAGACACAGGCATAGTGCATACTACAGCCGTTAGAAACCCTCTTCAGGGAGGGAGCGCGTCGTGTAGCCGGCTGTGACGCGCGAATCTGGGCGGCTCCGTGCAAGTTCCCTATGATGATGTTCCGGGCTGAGCCATATGAGCTTGCCTAGTTAGTCAGTGGGTAACCGGATATATGATTTCTCTTTGCGTACTCAGCGATCCGATACCTTACTGATAATCATCCTGGAACCTCTGGTAACAAAGATTCAAACGAGCGGCTTTGTCACCGGAGATGTCACCGCAGACGCCTACGTCAGCGGGAATCCGATGCAAGGCGACGCCCTATCAACGCTCTTGGAGATAAAGCTAAGGACATCTCTCAACGGCGGGCAGCGTTCACAAGCTGACGAGTTGACGTGACGAATATCGTCACGTGCGCGACAGCCCGTGAATGGCCGAAGAGGTTTGCAGCCAGTTAAAACGCGACAAGCTCAGCTGTTCCGGAAGATTCGCATTAGCCTACGCGGCACTCATTGTCCTTGCTGAGCTCTGGGGCAGTGCAAGCAATGCTTCGGAAAGGACTTGTGAGCGTCCATCCAAATTTTCGTAGGTCGTGCGGCCGTTTTCTGTGGGTTGTTCCGCCCTGGGCAAGTCGAGGCGCTCCCGGGTATGCTGTGACGGTGAGGCGCAAGCGTGCGCATGACGTTTGAGGTGAGGCGCGCGCATAGCGGAGACTCCCCAACCGCAATGCTGTTCTGCGGTTGAAGTTGCGTAACCGGAATGGCAAAGGATTGAAAAGGCACGTCAGTGCGTATCATGGCCTTGACACTGCTTTCCGGGTGACATTGTTGGTTTCTACTTGTGATTCAAATAGAGAGATCTGCCGTCAGTATAATTAAGTGCTTCAGCATAAGAGGACCCGCAATACGTAGCGTGTGAAATTCGATTTGGTCGCGGAAATGTCATTATAGTCAGCATTTATCTGCAACGTTCTACAATTATATCAGGTTTCACTACGTCGGGCCTCTTTCAAAAGTGCAGGAAGAATAACACGTTGCGGAGGCTTTAACGTACACGATAGTGTGAGGGGAAGCACCTGCTGTGACCGGCGTGCAAGCATTATAGGAAGTGCCATTCAGAATAATGATTTATGTTATTCGAATGACGGCTCAGTGACAGTCCTACTCAAGTTGCTCGAAGCTGACACTTACCTCAAATGATAAAGCATGTGGCGCAATTTGGAGAACAGATATTGAGACAAGGGGAAGTGACCTTTTCCCTGTTCTACTACAGCATACTCGGCTCCTCTTTAAGACGTGTCGGTGTTCTGCAAGGATGACAAACTGTCAAACATTACGGTATCACATTAGAAGCCAAGCTGATTCCGTCAGCAATACCCAGAATTAATTGTCACTTATTGAAGCCAAATAAACCTGTTTTCGAAGTATGTAAAAACTCCTGATGGATACGCTGGGGTAGGCTCGGAATACGAGAGGCTTGGAGCCCTACGCCGCATAGCTGAGAGGACGTACCGACGTGCAGGTTTTATTGAAGAACAGAAATGTCAAAAAATGAAGGATCGCATAATTCGGCAGCTGGATAGAGAAGTACGAAGCGCTGGTGTCAATTCTAACCCACCTACAGCGGAATCAAAATTATGGAATGTTCTACGTTCTTTAAGTGGGTCAGTAACACTCCAACAACCATTCAGGGCGCTAGCATTACCCCAGCGAGTGCCAGAAACGACCGTTGCAGACAAGTTCTGCCAACGTATTACACGCCCACGGACAGCAGCGAACACAGCTGAATACATTAACTCTGATGTTTCAGGTTTATTTGAGGCATTAGTGCAAAAACAGAATATCCAGATAAATATATAGAAGGATGTCGGAAAGCATTAGTATAGTCAGTATATTTCTAGGCACTGTAGCATTAGGTCGCAGAGACCTCCTGGTCAAGATGGCGAATAAAAAAAATAATTACGTAATTAGCAGTGGCAGAAATATAACGAGAAAATGTGTGATTAGATGGAACAACAATAAGTTAGTTACAGGCACACAAAAGTGGTAAAACAAACAATACATCTAATAATTAGGCAAATGAAAACACAATTGTCTTTTTAAAAAGACCGATCATGGAACGATTCTTTTATGTGCATTTTTTAAAGGATTCCATATGAATAAAGCAAAAAAATACCCGGTGTGACGACCATAATCACTACGTATAGCAGGCAGCCAAACATTTACATTTGAAGCAAACCTAGTTGGGTAACAGTTACAAAGATCATCAGGGGAAAATGCACTATACGGTAAAGATGGATCAATGACTTGAATAGCATGATCGTAAGATGATATACAAATAAACTAGTAATAGGAATTATATCAAAGTTGTAAAGTAATGATGATACACTACTGCGATACGAACTGCAACTTGTTATTTTAATGTATTGATTCTAAAAGGGCTTAATGGGAAATAAATAGGTTACATATGTATTGCCCCAACTCACGGCATCAACTCAAACATCAACAACTCAAAGCATCAGTCATTGTATATCGACACGTGCGGTTGTTTCAGTTGTTTGCGAGGAGCGCCGCCATCATTTTCTCTGACGCGCAGCGCAGGCCGCGTTTATCTTGCATGTCGCTTAGGGGGCCGTGTCGACCGTTCTTAAAACTTTGCATGGCATTTGAGTGCCTCCTGGAAGAGGAAATACTTCATTAAGTCCGTAGGAACCCCTCACCACCCACTCTTCTGGAATTTCAGAGATAATTCGAGACGGGTTAGAGGCGTGTGTAAAAAGCCGACGCATTTCGCCGATTGTCGAGTTTTAAATGCGAAGCATTCTTAGCGAACGTCGCCGACTTTGAGCGTATCTATCTATCTATCATATCGATCTATCTATCTATCTATCTTATCTATCTATCTATCTATCTATCTATCTATCTATCTAGCTATCTATCTATCTATCGAAGCTATCTATCTAGCCGTCTACGATTTTGTGCTCTCCTGGCCGTTTCGCTAATGGGACGTTTACGAAAATTGGAATGCCACAACATGACTACATGACGAACATAAATGACAGGTCATAACATGAAAATCATGAGATGTATGTCATGAGCGGCATGATTTACATGCCACGGTCTTGGTGCTCTCCTGGCCGTTTCGCTAATGGGATGTATGCGAAAATTGGTATGACACAACATGACTCTCTGACGAACATAAATGGCACATCATAACATGAAAATCGTGATATGCATGTCATGAGCGGCATGATTTACATGCCACGGTCTTGGTGCTCTCCTGGTCGTTTCGCAAATGGGATGTACGCGAAAATTGGTATGACACAACATGACTGTCTGACGAACATAAATGGCATGTCATAACATGAAAATCATGATATGCATGTCATGAGCGGCATGATTTACATGCCACGGTCTTGGTGCTCTCCTGGCCGTTTCGGTAACGGGATGTCTGCGAAAATTGGTATGGCACAACATGGCTGCCTGACGAACACAAATGGCAGGTCATAACATGAAAATCATGATATACATGTCATGAGCGGCATGATTTACATGCCGCGGTCTTGGTGATCTCCTGGCCGTTTCGCTAATGGGATATATGCGAAAATTGGTATGCCACAACATGACTGCATGACGAACATGACTGACAGGTCTTAACACTACAATCATGGCATGCGTGTCATGATCCGTCACTCGACTCGGGAAACTACACCTGCGACCCTGCCAATGCCGAGCCGGTGTCTATCAGCGTCCATGTCGTGAACGGTGAGGGGATGTTTTGTTAGTAGATATATAAACCGAGCTTGAGTCAAGCAAACATTACATCATGTGCGAAGGTCTTTTCTATACCAGTTGAAAATTATGCAAGAAAGGATTCTATTCTCTGCACTTGTTGGACACTTTAGATTTCCTGCCGTACTTGTTCTACAAACACATCCAATAAATGACGAAGAAAATTAACATTCCGCATGTATAAAAAAAATGTCAGGTTTTCTGAC
>CM023490.1:59438008-59479716 GCA_013339685.2 Hyalomma asiaticum | reverse complement strand
CCAGGACGTGTGAGTTTTCCTTCGAATGAGTTCGTTACAGTCAACGTAAATGCACTGTTCTGGCAATTCAGCGAAACGTAGTGACGATCGCGTTGCTGTCTACTTTTGAGGTCGTAGTGACGATGGTGGTGGTGCTAGGGGTTGTTTGCATTAACATTATCTAGGGCTGTGGGGACAGTGAATTTTATAACCGAATCATGTACGAATCGAGTAGTGATGAAACCGAATCGAATACAAATCGAATACTATTCGAATAGTTTTCAAATAGTAGGACAGAAATTTTCGAAACAACCCGGGAGTTCCACTACATTTTATTCGAAAGGAATATTCATAAAAATTCACAAAGCAAAATTATGATTACAGTTACCCGATAAAATACAGTTACGTAAACAGAGGTATGTAGGCTTGCATACAGCAGTGGCTGGAACCTTTGAGATATTGAGTAACCGTAGGTGAGGCTTGACTGTACGTTAATCTAAGGCCTGCCTATCACCGGGATCGTGGCCTATTTGCCACGATTCTCTCTTTTACATTTTTCATGACTAGGCTTCAAGATTGCCACGTTGTGTCCTTTCCTAGCTTTATCCCTTGCTTCATGCGCCGTAGCATGTTAGAGAGGGCTCCTACGTAACGGCCTGCGCTCGGCGAACCCAACTAGTGGTATCATGAGGATGACAATAGATCGATGGCACTTCAGCCACCACGACACTTATAGTTTCAGGCGAAACCGTCTTGACCTAGGGATCAATATAGCTTTCGCAGGCTCGTAAATGGTCGGGCTACTTGCTTCGTGGTAGTTAATTCATTCAAAGCAATGACTACACCTAGATATGTGATTTTGCAGATTTAGGCATTTTCCATGGTATCCATTGCAGTCTTTTTTTAATAAAAGTGTTATAAAAATAGTATCAACGAAAATTCTTCAGGCACTGTGAAAATGAATTTCTTTCGCAACCCAACGACGCAGGCGGCAGTCATCAACCCAGGGAAAGTTCTGGGAGGCAGCAGTTCCATAAACTCCATGGCGTTTGTGCGTGGAAGCAAGGAAGACTTCAACCGATGGGAAAAGCGCTTCGGAGCGACAGGGTGGAATTACTCGGGCGTGTTGCCCCACTTCAAGGCCATCGAGACATTCAACGTGAGCGGTGTGCCTGAACACGTCAGTGAGTCCAGCCACGTTCCCACGCCGTACCACAAGTCGTTACGCACCGCTACCCCTACAAATTCCCATAGATGGCCATACAAGTCGCTCGCATATTGGATTATGTATGGCGCGTCTCCGCGTAGGGCCATATTTTGGCCAATCCGTGATACACAAACAAAATTACACCATCTCCCGCTAAAGAGGACCATGAGGCGATGCGAAGCAGCACGGGGGGTGCACACCGCGTTTGCATCGGTTTGACCAGGTGTCGCGTGTGAATTTATTCGACGCTAGCAGACACTGCGGGTTGTCTCTCGCTGGCGAGGGCGCGTTCTCGTTCCTTGCGAGCTAGTAAAGCGTTCATCGAACAGCTGCGGGCGCTGCGGCGAGCGCGCGGCAGACGAGGGAGAGAGTGACGTCAGCGCGCACTGCGAGGGGAGCGTGACGTCAATGCGCAGCTGCGGCGTGACCTACTTGGCACCGCTCCAACACCTGCGGCGAGGGGAGCGCGTTGCCCTCGCCCTCGCCGTACGGACGCACGGGCGTTACACAGGCTAGTCAAAGAGGTGCTTCGCATCTAATATACAAATGATCGACGGGCCGAGTAATGGGTAATATACCAAATAAAGGGGAACATAATTTCGTGTTGATTCTCCCTGATTGGTCAGTTCTAAGTCAAGAGAGTCGCGATTAGTCGACGATTGGTCACTTGTGCCTGTCAGGACAGAATTGACCAATCAGGAAGGACAAGCACGGAATAGTGTTCCGTATTCCGCGGTACGGTACACAGGCCCCCACACAAGAATCGCAATACATGGCTCTACAGGAAATTAGGCAAATGTGACGATTTATAACTCGCACCACGTATTGCAAGTATGTAGCCACATTTGCCGAATTCTCGACTTAGCAGTGCAAGGCCTATACAAGAGTTGTAATGTATGGGCCTATTGCGAACTGGGCACGCGTGGCCGTACATATAGGCCAATATTCTCAACTCCTGATGTGGTCATGCATGGCAACTGGGTATGCCCACGCATTTGGGTTAGAGTACCAATGTTGTGCTAATTTTAAAAATGAGCACCCGGTGCACGCAAAGCACCTGGCTTTGGAATTGTTCGTAAGAGAAAATTAATGCCTAATCTGATGGTGTACACGTTTAGGCGGAAGAGGCTGGCTAATGACAATGACCATTTGGAAACAAAAAGCACAAGAATTTGTAGCTTAGGTTCTGTATTCATAAAAAGAGTTCTACGCAGTAGCTATTTATGAGTGAAAGTGTCGGCCAATTCAATTGTCAGGCATGTCGTGAGTGAGTGACCAATGAAAAGGAGCACTTGCTCTCGAAAAGCTTCGTGAATAAAAGTGTCCAATACTGTAGAGATCTCGTGCTAGAATTGTTCGCAAAAGCAAACTGCAGGCGATCCAGATGGCGACCATGATATATCAGTGAAAGCTTGAAGCATTTACACTTGCCAACTAATTATCGTGAATGCGAGCCGAAGGAGCCATTCAGCAAACCTTCTTGACCAAGCTGTCAAAGCACATCGCTTTTTTTGTAACGGCTGTTTGCCGCATATCTGCGACCTTCCCTAAGGTCACGTCGAACAAAGTGGCGATTCGTTATCCTCCTTCCACCCTCATGAATATTTTTAGCGCACTAATATTTTTTGGGCCACAAATGGCTAAATGAAAGCGCCTTCGGTGCATGATTCAAGCAAACTGTGTCATCGTATAATTCAATACTTGCGGGATGCAGGTGTTCTTTTTTTTTTTTTTGCGACTACTGCAACGCCCTTGGAAATCGATGTGGCAATAACACCTCTGCCGTGCACCCGTCAGTATGGTTAACTCGAACGCTCTGCGGCGTGGCCAGGAACACTTGAGCTGTGGCCAGCGCCACGAAATGGCGGGTTTTGTTGGCGAAGTAATATTTATTTATTTATTCACCAAATATATATAAGGACCGAAATATTATTTCTGCGACAATGCCTCCCGATTAGCGGTGCTGGCTTCAGTTCTGTGGTCCCAGCCGCGCCGCAGAGCGTTCCAGTTAACCATGCTGACGACTGAACATGAATCACTGTGCCTTTCGAAGACAAGTCCACTTGTTGAAACGTTGGATTCTGCGACATTCCCTGTTCTACATCGTTTTTAGCGATTTGTTCATCGATTTATGCCTTTCGAGGTGCTTTAACGAACATAATTCATACCACTGCAATGCGATACATGCTTTGATGCAGAAATAAGGACATGACAGTTTCGTGATTTATTCCTTGACATTTAAAGGGGCCAACATAAAATTTATTCCACAGAAAGTGAAATTTCCACTTCATGCTGCAAATTTATTGTGCATCGCACCTCTCCCTTTGGCTCACAACGAACCTAACCCTATTGCCAGGCGCTTCAGGGGAACCTTTCAAATGACCCGTCTCCGGATAGCTGCCCTTTCCCATGTCCCAAATGAAGTGTACGGACGGGGCTCTTGCCATCTGAAAGTAAAACCTAAGTGAAGGTTAATTTGTGCAATTTGTACATCGAAACACAATGTCAACGTGCAGTTTTGTGCAGTTGCAGCGAAATGCACGCAACGAATGCAACCAAGTGGCTCGCCAAGCTAGGACGCTATTCACAAAAAGACGTCTTACGCTAACAATATTGTTAAGCGAATATTACAGCCAATCCCGACGCTGGACATATCATTAGCTAGGCCAACCGGCTAATGGCAAAGATCACTTAGACAAGATGAGTTTTGTGAATACGGGACCAGGGTGTCTAAAGCAATACGGGATATTCAGAATGTAGAGCGCCATATTATTGTGTGTCATGCGCCATATTATTCAGGGCGCCAGAAATCGAAACTTGTGGTATCTCAGCCTGTATCGGCTGCTACTAGATGCGTTTTACAGCGTAAGCTGTTATGAGATCACAACAACGTTCGTTTTTGCGCCGTAGTTGTCCGCCGCCGCCGCCGCCGGTGTCCGTAACCACTATCGCTGCAAATTTTAGAAAAAATAACCAGGACCGACGAGTATTCCACCTTGTCCTCTTCCTGGATTCGAACCCACACTCTCTGCGTGGCAGTAGAGTGTTCTGCCGCGGAATCGCATTAACAAACGTAATTTTACATTGGAAAATAGTAATACGCCGCTACACGACGCGAAAATGGATTGTATAACGAGGTCGAGAAATCATTTGAAAGAACACAGGGCTGCATGCTTTGTGTCTAAACCCATTACGGAGGCACTTGTAATTATGGCGTAGTGGGTACTTCCCTACTTGGCAAAATGATAACTCATGGCGCAGGAGATACCTACCAGTGGCGTAGCCAGAAATTTTTTTCGGGGGGGGCTAGGAGTTTTCGACGGACAGGATGGACGGAGCCTCACTGTGTATATATATATATATATATATATATATATATATATATATATATATATATATATTGTAATGGCGAAAAGCTGCACAGGGGCTCGGACGCTCGCGCTTGCAAAGCGGGGCTAGAGAAGCAGAGGAAGACGACGTGGAGAATAGAACAGCCGGCCTGCAGCTAAGGCGCTGTGTCTACGTCTCTCTTCTTTACAATATATATATATATATATATATATATATATATATATATATATATATATATTGTAATAAAGAACGAGACGTAGACACAGCGCCTTAGCTACAGGCCGGCTGTTCTATTCGGCTCCTCGTCTTCCTCTGCTTCTCTTACCCTGCGCTCTTCTAGCGCGAACGTCTTATGCATGGCGAGCTCTCTGTTTTTATACATTACACTCGGCCACGACTGCGAGTGACAGTAACGGGCGAAACTGTCTCTGGAGGGCGGCACTGACTGTGTCGCGCTGGACGGTCTCGGCCTCGCCCCGACTTGGGTTTGAGCAACGGAAACCTCTGGTGGCCGGCACTGAGTGTGCCTATGTAGCCGTTACCGGAATTGGTCCCGGTGCGTGGTGGCTTGCCGTGGTCTGTCGTGGTCTGTCTTGCTGTGGTCTGTCCGGGTCTGTCCTGGAGAAGTCCGGGTCTGTCCTGGAGAATTCGGAAGGAATCCTCAGGGGGCCTGCACTGGCTGTGTCGCGGTGGTCGTTGCAGGAATTGCCGATGCTGTGATTTGACTCGCGGGGCCACCAAGGGCACATTCAGCAGGCGACATTTACTATGCAATGGTGGTCGAAGGTCTTTACCATGCTGCGACTTCCCCTGGCAAGCTGCCAGACGTGTCTCTGGGAGGGAGTGTCGCGCGCAATGTCGCAGCGGGAGTTTTTTTTGCCTGGTGCTTTTCCGTCGCAGATCAGTAGACAGAGCAGCGTGCTTTCCGTAGTTGGCCGCCAGGTGTAGCATACCTTGAGGTGCAGTAACTTGGAGCCCTATCGTAGGCTCCCACGACGAACGTTGCCGTTTTGTAGGGCGACGCCACTTGCAGTTCGATGGCGTCGGCTGTGTAGAGTTCTCTATGCATCTCGAATTAACGGGCCTGGCCCGGCCTTGTGAAGCAAACCGCCCTCCGTTTTTCTGTTTAACAACTCCATGAATGGCAGGTTGCACAAGCTTGTCTTGGACGACTGCGGCGACCTTCAGCGAGGTGTTGCTCAGCAAACAAGGAATGTCTGTACAGTCGTTAAGCGAGGGTACTGAAGACAGAGCTGGCTCAGCCTTTTCAGGGGACGTATTGCCAGTACAAACGGACATGTCCTGTTCATCATGGTTCTTGTCGTCAAGATCGTTGTCGGTCTCGAGAGATGGTGATAGTTCCTGAAGTCGCGGAATATCCAGCCCTACCGGAGTCGGCACACCCATGCGCCTGGACACTGGCACGCATGAGGACCGTATCCCAGGCTGCTCTCTAGTATTTGGAAAACTTGCTCCACCGCCACTCGCCGACGCAGAACTCGAGCCGCACACAGAGAGGCAGCTGGCCTCCGTACCAGGGCAGTCCACGATTTTTTCTGCTGAAGAGCTCCTGGGTGCACCAGCAGAGTCGTTGTGTGTTATCTGGTCGTTCGTGGCGGAGAGACGTCTGGCATGGTCGCACACATGGGGAAGCTGGCCGAAAGCAGCTAAGAACTTGGCTAAGAACTTAAAATATATATATATATATATATATATTTTTTTTTTTTCGGAACGAAAATGTGCACGCGGCGCATTTGCGCGGACCGTCGCCCAATAAGTATACATTCGTTCAGCATCTGCGAACTACTTCAGCCTTCAGTTGTCATATCAACTGGGTCCCGAAGTAACGATACTCTCGCCCATTCAAAACATTTACAGAATGCAATGTATCGACGAAATCTAGTAGAAAGACATTTATTTCCCCGCCACCGCGAAGATTCGTCACTTGCGCACGCTACTACCTTTGTGATAATTTCAAAATAAAGTATAATTATCGATGTACACATACGCATGAAATGCTGTAAAGAATTCGTGATAGCAGGCGCAGCCGGGAACAGCGGGCAGCATACCTGAGGTAGGTAAGCTGAAAATGACGCTATAACAAACACATTTTTTGAAACACTTTATAAATTGATCGTGGCGTTGTCCTGATAAATTCCGGAAGACTCTCTCCAACTTAACATGCTAGTAGACATACAGGACGACATTTTGGTATATATTTCGTATTTATGGATTTCTCACCGAAACTTACCTGTTCGCTACATTATACAGGCGCTTCTTTTACCAAATTTTCGATACATTTGCAGGAAGAACAGAGATTCGCCTGCGATTGTTATTATAAGCCGCTCCAGATCTATCTGTCGTGAACATATTACCACTTCTTTTTTAAAAGAATTAAGTCTATTGCGTTACAGAAAAATGCCGTCCTCATTAACATTGTAGGCCTCCCAAAACATGGCTTTGTCTCCACTAAACTCACAAACACCACCATCCTGGCCCTTTCAAGAATAATTACTGACACATTTGTTAAGCTGAAAAACGTGCTAAAATATCTCTTAATATTGAAAAAGCTTTCTATGCGGTTTGTCACTTCACACTTCTAGCCAGATAAATTAAAAATCCCATGGTGCTATTGGGACTAACGCCAGTTTAATCCTGCAGTTACCTCGAGGCATGCGGAATGCAAGTTTCGATCAATAAATCTGATTTGGAACTCACTGAAGTGAACTCCGGAATGTTGAGATGTCCCTACTTCGCGCAAAGGGGGAGGGGGTTCTAAGCCGCAACAATTCACAAGTACCACAACTACGCTACGACTCCGTTCGAAATGCTGCACGCAATCACCCCCTCTGGCCACACACCTCAACAACCATTTAACCAAACCGGATTCGTGCTGGGGCCGGGAAGAGGAAACAGTCTTAATTAAGCCATCAAAACATGGAATTTAATATGTGAACATGATCGAAGTATACACTTAACAATTAGTAGCGAACGTAATGATGCAAGGCAAACAAAGAGCAACGTAAACGCATAGTGCAGCACAGGAATTAACAGCGGAAACAAACTCATCAATGAACGGCAGATACAATGGGTAAAACAGCTCATAAACTAACGGCGCAATGTCTTAAGTGCGCTTGCTGCCGCCAACGAAGACAACGCTTATCTGGGTGGGCTCCATCGGCGCATAGGTCTCGTCGCCGGCCTGTGGACTGGTCCTTGGGTGCCCTCGAAGGCGCCGTGGCTCACGGATTCTCCCTGATCATTGCTGCTCGCATCGTGCTCTCGCAGACTACATCGTCTCTCCGAGATTGGAGAGCCGAACGGCCAGGCTTGCACGAGAGATAGCAAACGAAGCTTACTTCTTCACACGACAGAGGGCCTTTCTTCGAGTCTCCCGAATCTCCAAAATTCCACCCTGTCCTCTGTCCCGAGACGAGTTTTTCTCTCCGACAGCCCGCCTCACCAGGGCGTCTATCTAATGGTTGTCTACGGCAACGTCGCCGGTAGAAATCGCACCAGTCCAACCCGCCCTGCGACCATTGTTTGGGACTCGCCTCCACAGTGTAACGCAGTACCAGCTCCTCTCCAAAAATATAAAAAGCAAAATATAAACATACACAAAACTCGACATTCGGACAGGACGTCGGACAGCCTAACCGGCGACACTTGTGTACAGATTATCGTAACGAGCGTTAGCTACCACCGCTTCCATTCCGAAGCACTCCAGGTGCAAGCAATTTGGCACCATCTAGGCGCCCACAGGCTGGAAGTGCCTGGTGAAAAGACGCGCCTGTAGGCAGTCCCTCATTTGTGGTCGGTCAGATGTGCGCGTACGAGAAGCATTTCTACTTACTGCATTGCTCGGTGATCGAAGCATACCGGGGATGCTCCGATGGCTTTATTCAAGCACTTATGAGCGCGCTGGGTTCGCTTTGGCGTCGACATTCTGTTTCTTCAAGGTCGCCGACTAATGCACACTCTCATCTGGGGCCGCCGCGCAAACGTCAGCTCTGCTGTCAAAGCGAGGTTGCCGCAGAACTCGCGGGTAACGAAAGCCCCAGCGATTCTCTGACCGCAGCGGCAGTCGAAAAATAGGATTGTGTCTCGCCCGTGTCTCGGCCCGCCGACGCGCCTCGGGGAGCCACAATGGCACAAGGGTCGGTATTAGGCCCAATATTTCCTGTATCAATTACGTTCGCCGTAAGCTTCTAACTTGCGAAGTTCACAAATGTACTCACTTGATGCAGCACTAGCATCGACAAATACTAGATTATGAACTACTACTAGCCGTATCTCACTGGTTTTGCAAACTGAAAGGTCATGTGTTTTAACCTTACGAGATCGCTTGCTACACTGAGTTGACAATATTACATCCATAGCGCTCGATTTAGACACGTCAAGGTTAAAAAGAAGTTTGTAAAAGAAAGCTTTCTTATGGTTCTTACACGCCCTATGACCTTCATCGGGCTTTGTACGTTCTTACTTTCTTATTTCGCTGTCACTTAGGTCGCTGTTGAAAAACATGGGGGCTGATGTAAACAACTTCTTTCGCTCCGTTACTACGCGAGGTCACATATAATCACATATAATCCACATCTCGTAGGCACGTTAAAAAGCCACTGTATTGTCAGAGGATATAAGGTATCATGTAAGTACAAATCAGTTGAAGAAAATGACTTAGCATTCGAGGTCTCGCTCATTTGTTGGCGCTGCGACGATGAGCTTCCCCAGAAAACGGAGAGCTACTGCTGTCCTTGAGACATATTGCCGCTAAAGCGACGATACGAATATGGTCACTCCTTCTTGAATGAATGTCGCGACCACCGCCTGCTGGTAGCGGAGTTGTTGACCCTTGTGCACGCTCGGCGATGAACCGCAGCGCGGTCTTTTTGTCGACTCGTTATTCCGTAGTTTACTAGCTTGTGGATAGCACTGCAAAGCAGTGCTGTCCACTCGGAAGGTTGGTTGAAATTTTCTCTCTCTGGGGCATCGTTCTCGCAAGGGGACACGCGTGAGCGCACGTTGCTACCATGTGTAAGTCGTCAAGAAAAATGACGAAAGCGAAGCTGTATTGGGCCACCCATGTAGGGGCACTGCTCAAAAAGAAAAAAAGACGCATTCACTGTACGCCACATTCCCCACGCGACCGCATACAACGTACCAAAAGCGTCAGCGCCCCACAGAAACAGGAATAAGAGGGGAAGAAGGATCGGGCGGCACAGAAGGCGTTGCACAGGGAACAGCGGCGTACTTTGCTTTGTGTTTGGTTCGCTAGCTCGATGACCTTGGCCTACGAACGTTTCACCCGCAACAAAACCACGCATGTTTCCGGGTACGCAGACTCGCAATGTTCTTCCATCACCGCAGAGAGCTAATTGTCAACACATTGCAGAAGCGTCTGCCTGCCGCAGTGCTGTGCTGCAAAGACTGCAAGCTCCCCTTTCAGTCTCTTATCGCCGCATCCTTTGCCAATAAATGACATATGCCCCTCGTTTGCCAGCACCGTCCCCTGCAGACAAGCTACAACTTTCCCCGCCATAGAGTGATTACTTCCTTTGCAAGTTGAAAGAGCCGCGTTCTTCGTTTTTAAGCCCACCACAAAGACGCGAATGCCCGTAGCCGCACCTTCGCCGAGTGGACACCTTTGTTCGTATATGTGATGGGCTAGCATAGATAGGCAGTGGGGCACCGGCCGGAAAAATTTCGGGGGGGGCTTCAGCCCGGTCAGCCCATGCCTGCCTACGCCACTGATACCTACCACTTCTACTTGCACTAGTTTCCTCAAGCGTTTAAAGTGGCCTCTAAGAAAGTAGCTCCTCCAGCTTACGCTGTCACTGTCCTGCGGTTCCGCGCAGGCCTGGCTCTTTTTTTTTGCCGTTGCTTCGTGATGTGCGTTGCACGCACAACCTGCGTACACGCATCGTGTATCCGTGACACTCCGGGAACAAAGCAATGGTGTTTTTAAACGAATAACTCAATTCTTTGAACGATGAAAAGAAAATACCGTCACCGCTGCTCAAATGGTCTTACTAACGATATGAGCATTGCGTGTGTTCGGAATTGGGGTCGACGCACGCATAGTCACCGTTTCTCATCGTTTCTGTTTCCCACGAATATGCATTGCTTTCCCTGCGTCAATTAAAAGCTCTGTAGTTTTTAAGACGCGCGCATTTTAAACAGATTTTGAACAGACGGGTACGCACGCACGATCGAGAGTGCATGACCGATCGCATTTTGCTCGTCCTTTTCGCGGACGAAAGCGTCTGTTTGTGAGAATGAACACGCATAAGCCGATGGCGCGGTTCTAGCGTACATACACTATTTTACCTGCTTCAAAAAAAGCGATTGTGATACAGGCACGTAAAACCCCAGGAATAGGTATGTTATCGGCCAACTACGTGTTTATTCAATGACAAGTATTTTTAAAGCTGAGATTTAATTGTTTTCAGTGTAGGAGCAAGAAGCTGAACGGTCGTGAATAGCGATATAGATGCATGTTTAGACGATGCTGAAATAATATTTAGTAATATCATCAATATCGAATTACATGCTGCATTTTACGGTACGTCTTAGAAAGCAAGATGTGGTTAGCATAACACCATCTCACAGGAAATTTTTATTCTTCCCCAATGCACATTTTTGGAATGTATGAATTATATTGGGGAAGAAAGAAAGGAAATGCCCCAGCCCGTGGCACAAACGGACTAGTTTCCGAGTACGTTCCCAAGAGCTGCGTCGGAACTGGTACTTTATTCGACAACCCTTACAAAAAATGCCGTATATGACGATATCAGGAATTGGGCATATCTGGCTACATATGGCACGTGTCCGTACGTGGCCCCATTCACGCCAATCATGATACAAACATATATGGCAATGAAAGACCAATACGAGGAATGCCAAGTGAGAGTCTGATGCGTATTGGGCAAATACGAGAAAATACGGGCACGTGCCATATATACCCAGATATGCATATATCTGGCCATATACGCATATATGGCTATATATGGCACGTGTCCGTACGTGGCCGTATGTGCCCATTGGGTATCAGTTGTACATGGCACTCCTCGTGTTGGTCTTTCATTGCCACACACGTTTCTATCACGATTTGGGCAAACACGGCCACATACGGGCACGTGCCATATGTAGCCAGATATGCCAAATTCCTGATATCGTCATATGCGGCATTCTCGTAAGGAAATGTACCGGAACCCCCCACCCCAACACTCCCCCCCTCCCCCCTTTCTCTGGATTCGCGCCTTTTCTCAGGATCACTAAATTTTATCTATCTTATAGAAAGCACGCAATTATCAGTTTGCCGTCGATGTGTGCCCACTTGACGATGCGCTAGAACGCAACATTTTAAACTGGACGCAGAGTCATACTACCACGGAATGAGAGGCGAGACGCCGATCAACTACCCTCGCTACCAGACACCGCTGAGCTACCATTTCCTCAACGCGTGTAGCGAGTCCCACTACGAGTACGTTGACTACAACGGCGACAGATTTTCGGGTAAGCCTTGTATTGCGATGTGCCAATAGAAAAATGTTGGGTCCAAAGCAAAATGAAATATTCATGTTTGAGTGCGAATCGAATAGAAAATTGTTCGAATATTGTTTGAATTTTGTTAAAGCAATTCTATGGTAAATTACAAAATGTACCGCCACATATGGGCAAAAAACGGTCGAGTTTTGTAACGCAGTTCAAGAGAGAAATGTGGAGATACACGAGTTAGCTTCGTCACAACAAATCTGTTAGCTTCGCCACAGTGCACTGATTCTGGCTTCGATCCGATGCAGTTCTCAAATGTTAACATCGCCACAATGCGCAGCTATAAGCTTACCCGCAACACACATTTGTTGTGCGGCGAAGCGTACTGCAATTTGGAATGCATTAGCGCAGGACAGAGCATACCTTGCCCTTTCATTAGAAACTTCGAATATTTCGAATACTAAATGTTGGGTGCCGACTGAATCGAAGAGAAAACGCTATTTAAAAACTATTTGAAAGTTCGAATATTAACGCTCCCAACTTTTACATCTGCCATCATAAGGAGACCCTTTTTCATTCCATGTGCGGCGGTTGCACTTCGATTGAGGCGAAATGTTGAGGCCCGTGTGCTGTGCGATATCAGTGCACGTTAAAGAACTTCAGGTGGTCGAAATTCCCGGAGCCCTCCACTACGGCGTCTCATCAATCAATCAATCAATCAATCAATCAATCAATCAATCAATCAATCAATCAATCAATCAATCAATCAATCAATCAATCAATCAATCAATCAATCAATCAATCTTTATTTATTGCATTTCATTTACGTGTTAGTCTCAAATTTCACAATGCCCTCGAAGAATAAAAAGGGACACCGTATCTCCTGACTGGGGCCGCTCTTCGTACGGCCCTTTAGATAGCTACAACAATATACGTAGAATAAATAATTCGGGAAGCTCCACAACTCCCTTGATAATTTCGTACCAGATAAAATACACAAAAGTTACCGAAGAATACAAAAGAGCAGCGTAATCGGAAGTATAAGAAATTCTTCCTCAGATACAACAAGTAACAACACAACACTTCAAAAATAGATGTTACAATGACCATGCAGGAGTACGACAAAATACAGTCTCGAAATAATACTCTATAGAGTCTAATATACCACAACCTAACCACCAGCAACGCGCAAGACCCCAGGCCACACTGGGCAGGCTACAGATAGCGATCATCAGAAATGCCAGCTGTGTCAATACACTGCAATGCAGGAAAGTAAACTGCACTGTTTTCTTTTTTTCTCTCGTCCAGGTTATTCGAGGGTGCAGAGCAACACTGCCGCCGGAGTAAGAATGAGCGCAAACAAGTGCTTCTTGAAAAGCGTGAGGAACATTCGTCAAGGCCATCTACACGTGTCTACGAAAAGCATCGTTACTCAGGTAATGACAGTATAGCATCTGTCAATGGAATACTCTATTCATTTCAAATGTGAGTGGTGAAAGAAGCGCGGAGCCGAACCTTGTGTCCAGGCTTACTGGCACCATGCATTAAAACCTCGTTACAACGAACTAGCATCGGAATCATGAATTAGTTTGTTATAAACTGGTGTTCGTTGTAGGAGTATATATAAGAATCGGCGCTTAGAAACTGCCGGCCTTACTAGCGCAAGTTCGTTAGATACAAGAACGAATCAAACTAACTGTAAACAAAGTGATCCTTCCCTCTTTTCTTATGGCAGTTCAGAGTAAATAAACCGGGGACATGAGAAGGTGAAATTATAAAGAAATGTTTGTTCGACAAAACATGGCTGCGCTTACATTTACTTAAGGAAGGATGTAACCTACATCTAGTGGCCTTTCATTGCCCTGCTCAAGATTAACATTTGCGCCGGGAAAGTGTCGGGACGTAGGCGGCTACACAGACAGATGGATAGATACTTTCAAAATGGCTGAAGTTCGCCAAAAATGATTAGCATTCAAAAGCGGTACTAATATATTTATTGCTTGTACTAATATACTTAATGTGCGATGAGGGAATTTCGCATTTTTAAAAGAACGAAGAAGAAACGAGAAATGAAGCTGAACTTGTAGAAGGTAAGCATATTGTTGCAAACTTTAGGTAACCACGTTGAAATATTGAATGTGGGCTACGTCTTAAGCATAGTGACTTTAGTTTATAGGGCTGCGTGTAGTAATCAAACTTGCACGTTTGTGTAAACCACGGTTCAGCTTCAAGGCTGCTAAGGACGCTCACTTCCTGCATCGTTTCAGATACTGTTTGACAATAAGAGACGAGCCGTCGGTGTGCAGTTCATCAAGGACGGCAACGTTACGAACGTGTCTGCTGGTCGAGAGGTGATCTTGTCTGCGGGTGCCATCAATACTCCCAAGCTGCTCATGCTCTCCGGAATCGGGCCTGCCGAGGAACTAGAGAAGCACAAGGTAATGTTTTTCGGGTTTTTCCAAGAACAAAACGTAGTTGTGTTTCAAAAAAGGGTAATTATACTTAGGCGCTAGAAAGATTATAAACTGATTCCCAGAGAAGCTGTGCATGGCAGGGGGCTGTAGAATGTTAGGTGGGCAGATGAGATTGAAAAGGTATCCGGGGAAAACATCTCCGCAGTAGGAACGGACGGGGTTAACGTGTGGGACAGGAGTTTGCCCCGCTGTGGGCGTAGACAGGTTGAAGCAGAGGATGGTGATTCTTCCCGGTGAAATTCAGCACAAAGAATCCTGACCAACCAGAGATAAGATTATTGTAAAGGAACGTATTACAGCTACGCCCAGCCGAGGTTTAATGATGATGGAATCTGCCGTAAAAGTTGCCGACACCAAGGAGGGCTGGTGCGGCTACTTTCAGGTGGTATCGCTGCTTGTAATCGCATTTTGACTTGTCTGTACTCTCTCTTAACACCTCTTAAGGGAATGACTGCGATAGGAAGGGGCTGAAAGAAAAGCTGCGAATTTTAGAAAGTTTTGGTAGTTGGTAGTAGGCACCCACCGTCAAAGAAGGCCAAGCTTGAAAGGACACACACAGGACAAAGGAACTAGGCAACATGGTTGCCAACTTTTGTGCTACCCGGTTCTATGCTCTCGCGTGCTTGTTTGCACGCTTGTCATGCTTTATAGTTCGACAATGAACGCGCGCACAATTAGTCGCCAGTGGGTCCCGAGTGTCTGTGTATCGCACCAAGTATACAGGGAGACTTTCTGCGCAGGTACCAGCATTATATGGTGCAGACATCTTGTTTAGTGAAGCAAGAAAAAAAATTTACCTAGCTTCACTGCATTAAAGTCACGAACACTGATAAAACAGCGAAGATATTGGCGTTCCCGTCGCAAGCCAAAGCCTCAAAGAACTGCTCAGGTTCTCAAAGCCAGCAAATCGATTTTTTCAAGCTATATTGGCTGGACGGTTTCCTACCAATGCCATGGCATGCTTTCCCGACCGTTATTGAAAGCGTATCCACCAGCTTAGCATGGGAAAATCAACCTCTGGCATTGAAAACTTCAGAAGTTCTGTGAAACTTATCCTTGTGACGGCTATATCGAAATGTAGCCGCCGCCACCGCGATTCGATCCTGCGACCTTCGGATCGAAAGCCGAGTACCATGGCCACTATACCACCGTGATAGGGCTTAATGTATTGGTAGTATTTACATTTTTTCATAGTTCTTATGTAGGCTCCATGCAGTCAAGTTTTCCATGTGCGACATCAGCGCCAGAATGCGCAGCCTGGCGGACAGAAGAATCAAATCTGGGCAGACTGTGGTCGGACGCGACGCGAACGCCGGAGGCAAAAGCGACGCACGCGTCTCGAAATCTATAGCAGCAGTTCTACACCGCGCGTCCCACTTTGTTTTGTTTTGTCTCCTTTGAGACGCGCGCTGCAAACCTGCAGCAAGCTGTTGCAGAGGGAGACGCGAGCGTGCGTGTGGTTTTCTTCGTAGCACTCCCGAAAAGCAGCGAAGAGACGCGCGCGTCGCTGTCGCCTTGGCTTCCATCATGCGCGCGCTACGGGCGGTGAACGCGCGCGCGTCTCATGTGTGCACCCCAAGCGGCCAATGTCAGTGACATTGAGCCGTCCGACGAGAGCTATGTAGCGCCCTCTGGTCAGTGGACGGAGCCCATAGTGCACGTTGGAACGTATTACTTCGCGGACGAGTCTGTCAGGAGTCGTTCATGAAAATGTGATGGTAACAGACACAAAGGAAGGTAGTGTAATAACGTTTAAACAACGACGCAGACTTAGCAAACAGTTATGGCAAGCTCCCTGAGAAAGGAGGAAGAGGTCGGAAGAACCAGTCGCATGGACATACATGTCAACACGTTTATACAAAAGAAAAACGAAATAAATTGGAGGACGCTTAAGCGTCGCCATTAACAGTGGGGCACCGTAGCGCGCCATTGGTCCCCGTTCGCATCACCTTCTCAAAGAGAATTAGCTCCCTCTCTATAAAATGCTGGAATTATTTCAGTTTCCTCGTAACAGAATTACGCTTTCTCGCACATTAAAATTATTGTTCGAGTTATGATGTGTGTAGGTTTTGGTGAAATCGTAGTTTGCTATTTTTCTGAGTTATTTACCTTTGAGAAATTTCATTTCTTTCCACTAAAGTACCTGAGTCATAGCGGAGGACTGCATGGTCGGGTGCTCCGGGTTGCCATGGTAGTTTGAAATTACTATTTCTGCCATCGACACCTACCCCGACAGAAACGCCGACATCGACGCAGAATTTTCTGAGACGCGAGCTCATTAGTGCTGACGCGTTAAAAGAAGCACGGTATCGGAAGCGCGTGGGTAATGTCCTTAGTCCAGGGCTCCACTGGTTTGAGCGGTCCACCGCGCATGGTCGAGGACTGTTAGCGGTGTCTACCGGTCTTCGCTGGCGAGCCAGGTTTCGCACTACTCCCTGCCGGATTCATTTTTTTTCTTCAATTGGTTACAGCGCAACATACACGAGGACAATAGAAGGAAACGAACAACACGGCGCTGTCAGCGCCGTGTTGTTCGTTTCTTCTATTGTCCTCGTGTATGTTGCGCTGTAACCAATTGAGGAAAAAAAAAGGAATCCCAACCAACTGGCCCAACTTGCCGTTTCCCTCCCGGAAATGTTTACCGGAAAGTTTCGGAGTCTTAGTCTTCGGTGGCATGTTCTGACAATGCAATGTATTGTGGGCGACGTTTGACGAGCTCCCGCACCACGGACAGCGACCACTGTGGTGTGCATTCTGGAGTGAATGGAATGTACCCGGTTCCATGGCACCCACGCCACCTATGCACTCCCATTTGTTCCTGTTGCAGCCAACTACATTACCGTCCCCCTCACCTCCCACTCCCCCGCCCCTTTCCAACTGTGAGCGGCTCAAGGACCGTGCTGTATGATAGAAACTATCACGTCGTGTAAGTCTGTTCTTGAAGCATACAGCCATAGCGTTGAACATGCTCGTATAGGCAACAGTTACGCGGTAATGTCAGGCGATCCCTACAGCATGACAGAACGTAAACCTTTGCGTATTTTATGCAATAGGGCTCCCACAAGACGTTGGATTCTGCTAACTGTAGGTTCTGTTGCAGAACTTCGGTCGTCGTAAGTCATTTTCTGCAGGTAAGCTAAGCAGTGCTCGATAACTCATCGTTCAAGAAAGTGTTGGTGGAAAGCTCGCTTGAACACAAATTTTCAGATTCGCCAACTGGTCGACCTACCGGTAGGACGGGGTCTCCAAGACCACGTGGTTTTTTTGGGCCTGGTGGTCACGACGGATAAAGATTACATAGGCCTGAGTGACCTGCAGAAGAGCGAAGCATTATACAAGATTAACCAGACAGGTAAATATAAAGGAAGAGCTTCCTGTACCCTGAAGTAGGATTCATCTGACAGTCATTATGAGTAGTTCGGTTTTCATGCGGTATTTGCATGGTGCGTTTACGAACACGCATGTCGTCCCCATGTTTATCAAACAAATTAATGTAGACGATGGCTGGAGGCTGATTCCATAAAGACGATATAATTCCTCGAACTTATGTCAAAACACAAACTAGACCAGCATGCAACTATGTAATCGATATATATATATATATATATATATATATATATATATATATATATATATATATATATATATATATATATGGATGCACGGAACACACTCGATGTAAGCACATACACGCAAGCTTATGACACATAGGGTCCTTACGGTAGCAACTTGTAAAGGTGTTCGTGCGGGAGCTTTGCAATAGTAAAATGTTTAGAAGAAATATATATGAGCGCGCCATTTGATGTTCCATAAATAGAAGGTTGTGCGCAAAAAAAATTGCCGACTGGGACAAAGAAGCGACAAGTAAAAGCAAAAAGGAGTGCCTGACACGTCACTCATTCGTCTGAGGCTGCAGCTTCTACGCAAACGTTTTCTTTCATTATTTAAATATGTCGGGATTTGTACAATTATAAACAGTACTCACGTCTCCGCAAGGCTTGTCTCACATGATCACAAAACGGTGCGAATTCGTCGCGGACGTTATTCCACTGCACGAACCAGGGACATTGCAGTCCGGTTTCAAATGCAGCTGAAGATAGCCTGCTCTTCTTTCAACAGACGACGTAGCAAGGAGCATCACGTCGGTTCACATTTTCTTTTAGCGTTCTTGAAGCAAAATTCACTCAGGTACTTCACTTGTCGAACTCAAAACGAACAAATAAAGCAATCACGAATGCTAGTTCCGCCTCAATCGACGTAACTGGTGCACCCTGTGACGTCATTTTTTGAATGAAGGGCCAGTGGTTCCCGGCTGTATTTGAAACCAAGCTGTTAATTCTCTGGTGTTCGCAGTGCCATAAAACTTGTGCCACATGTTCATAGGAGCCTACACAACTGATTAGTACCGCCTTCTGACCATGTTTCAAAATTGTTGCAGATGCTCCTTGCCACATACACTCCCGTACAGCTTCCCTTAGTACTAATGTCCACCTAAACATGCACACAGAGCTCAATCGCATAAAGCGAGTGTAATAATGAAGAGTACAATGACGAACCACGTTGTAAAGAAAATCGCAAGATCATATGCTTTATGGCCAGACAATAAATGAATCGTTGCATTGCAAAGGGCAGCTTTAAAGACGCCCATCGGTGATGGCCAGGGACAGGCAAATTTTGAATTCTCATGAGGTCCGCGTCTTTTCGCTAGCACGTCAGATCAGGACGCCTTCTCCACAATTCAGGGCTGTTTACGCTGCCGGGAGCCCTCGAAGCACTGATCTTCACGGACAGCGGTGTCGACAAGCGGCGCAAACTCAAGGTTCATCCTGACATAGAAGTGCAGCTGTTAGCCTTATTTCCAGACGCCAGGATCAGCCGATCACCGTACGTTTCCGAAGAAGTAAGCACTTCGAATTTTCGTCTCATTGTTGTTTATGATTGTAGGAGGTGTACTTTATAGAAAGAAGATTTGTGATGAAAACATTACAAAAGAGCACTGCGCTCAAGGATATCACTTTTTCTTCGCAGCGTCAGCTGTTATGGGTTGATATGGGCTGTTTCCAATGCCGTAATAGGTGGCGATGGCGTCGCCTTTGGTGTTCCTATCTATAATGTTGCGGTAAAAGAGGTTAAGTCGGGGATTGTTTTATCTGAGTACATTTCAAGTGTTAGAATAAATGCGTGTTTCACCGAGCCTCGATCGACGTGGCGTCTCGGCGAAAATACGCAATGAGCAGTGTCGGATTTCCTTCTTTGATTACTGAGGTTCCGTAGGGTACACTACGGTCGATAAACTTGTCGTTGAAATAGACTGGGCTGCGCAGTTACGAATGATTCTATCCGCGCTCGACTGCAGCCAAGACAAAAAGGAGTGTTTTCGTCCCCCCATTTCACCGCATAAATCGCATATCGGTGAAGTGGATGGTCGGTTATCAAATAACTTGAATAATTTCCCGAAACCATGCTATGAATATGAGAGACGCCGTAACGGAGGGCTCCGGAAATTTCAAGTACGTGGGATTCTTTACCATGGACTGACATCGCAGAGCACACGGGCCTCAACATTTCGCCTCCATCGAAACACAGCCGCCGCGGGTGAGATTCGGTACCGCGACCCTCAGATCAGCAGCCGGGTACCATAGCCACTACATAACCGTTGGGGGAGGGGGTGGGCACTAACAGGTTATAGTTAATACGAGAGGGAAGTTGCTTCTAGTGGTATAAGGTTTAGCATAGGTTATGTCCTCGGACACCGCAGTGCCCATGCACAGCCCTAAGGAGTGTTCGATTGTGGTCGCGCGTAGCATACTTAATATGCCAGGGATTCCTTCAGGGTCTAAGTGTCCGCGTAGATGACAGCGCTTTATGCGCAATATTTTGTCAGCTCTCTGCTTAAGTTAGGTGCCGCCGCACAGTGAGGGGCAATTAAATTTAACCTCGAACGAGTTCAAGAAGCCGCAACATATGCCACATTCACTTAAGGTCGTGAAGTGATCGCTAACACCCGTAGCTGACCATGTATGGCGCAACGCCACCACGCTCGACAATGGGGGTATGTTTCCCCGCCCAACACGTCCCCTAATTATATACATGGAATGTCACCCTCTTTGCTATAGAAAGCGTCCTGTCACGTGTTCTGACTAGATGCTGCAGGAGAGCGCTTGCCACCGTACCACCTGACGTCGGCAGCTGCGACGACTGCCTCCGAGTGTCGCGTATCACGAATGAATGATGAGAACTTTATTTTACTATATACAATATGCTCTCGCTTGCTGGCTTCAGCACCATGGTAGAAAAAGAAGAATCAGAAGTAAAGGTGTGTTCCTTAAGCGGGGCAGGATATGCCCATTGTGCGAAAGGCCGCTGCGCCATATATTCTGTCGGGATGTCATTAGTGCTTTCTGTCGATCTTTGTTTTGGACAAGAAATGAGTTTTATGCGTAGCCGCGTTTAAGCTGTCATGCTCACTTTTGTTTGTTGCGCATCTTCCATTAGTTATTGCCGCGCTACTCCTGTTATGTGATGCCCGAGTCTGGTACCATTCGTTGAGTATATGTAATATTTTAGCACGCGTCTTTTTGATATGGGGGCCTCTATTGGCTCGTTTGTTGTTACTGTGTTCTTGAGGATCATGCGCCCATGACCGTGTTGTCTTCCTGCGACGATGCGTTTCCTATAAACCATCACAGCCCCCGTGTCACTCGTCTCGCTCTGTTGTCCTGTGCAATACCAGCTGGCTCAAAACTCTAGCCTTCTGAAATCCATTGGGTAGTTTCCTCCATGCTTTGTTTCGTGTTGAACATCGTAGTTAGGGCTCTCTTTACGAAAGCTGGTTGGCTTTGTTCGAGAATTGACAATACCCAGAGGAGAAGAGCTGTTGTTGCTGGGGCTTGGCAGTTGTAATAGTTGGGGTGAGGGTGCTTAGTCGGGTACATCTTGTAGAGCACCGGTTTGTTGCGAAGTTTCGAGTTTGTAGTCTTTGTATGACCTCGTAGTGTGTAACATAGTGCGTATTACTACAGGAATTCAAACACGGGAATCGTGAAACTTGGACGCGATGCACATAAAAAAGCTTCGCAAAGAGTGGCCCTTCCGGCTGACGTCGTGGTCACTGAAGGGCCAGACAAGGATACTGTCGCGGCAACTGACCGAGAGCACTCGTGCCGCTGGGGCGCTGCTACAGGTGCTCGCACTAGTGAGGCCGGCGGCCTTACTAGTGCTAGTGCGGCCTCACAGTAGGGACCTCGTGGCGCCATGTCGTTACTGAAACCTTGGCACAGCGGCTGTCATGCGAGACACAGTCGTCACTGGCGTGAGCTTTTTACATACCAAGTTGAGTAGGAACAGCATTGGTAAGGATCAAGCATGGCTACACTGGGGAAAGGTGCTTCGCTGAAGATATGGTGTAATTGATTTGATAATGAAGTTGCTTAATCAGCGATGCAATTCCAAAAAAGAACCTTTCAGGAACCCGTTAAGGCTCCTTCAATTTGTTCTGCTAAGAATATTTATGCCTAGCAAACGGGCAAGGCAAGGACATTTGTCGAATACCTTGCAGGTAGAGGGTCTCATCTGGAGTTGTACATTAATGAAGTGATTAACTCAGCCTCATATGTCGGAAATGCCTAGCTCATTTTGATTAAATAATGGATATTCAAAAAGAATAGTTCACCTTCGATGCTTTGAAGTCGACGTCAAATGAAGGAACAAAAACTTGCGCAAAAAGTTAATGCTTATGAGGACCCAGCGGAAAACTTCGGATGTATTAAACGTATTAACCATACATTTGCAGACTTACACAGAGTACTACAAGCCTATGCTACAGAAGACTGGCTTCATGTGTGCAGTGGTGATGACGAAACCGAAGTCCCGAGGCACAGTCAGGTTGAGATCAGCGAATTTCGAAGACCCACCTCTCATCAATCCCAAGATGCTAATGAAAGACGTGGACACAGATTGCATCGTGTCTGGTACGTGTCCTCACTAGGTTTAAAGCCCCATTTCTTGATTTTCGGAGTCTTATGTTTGTCGGCCTCTTTTTACCGTACATGTGCCCGAGGGCAATATGATGCTTAAGTATATACGAGGGCAAGTATATATATACGAGGGCGAGTATATACTAGGGCAAGTTAGCTTAAGTATATACGAGGGCAATATGATGTGCTGACAAAGGTGATGTGTACCGCAGCTTGGCGCAACTCATTATAACGTGTTTTGTATTTCGCTTATCGCTTACCTTGTCAAATAATAGCATTTAGTGAGCCTTTCAAATGTAATAATTGCAGCAGAACTGTCGACAGGGAGTGTACATCAGCCAGAAAAAGAAAGCGATCACTAACCACATGCTCAGTAAATGGGAGTGCGAAAGCGTTGCGCTTGCTCTCCATTTGTAGATGCTACGTCGGTGCCCAAGTGTTGTAGAGGCCCGCGTACTGTGCGTTGTGAGTGCACGTTGAAGAACGCCAGGTGGACAAAATTTCCGGAGCCATCCACTACGGCTTCTCTCATTTCTACCTCTTTCAGTTCCTTTCCCCTCCCTCCTCCCCTCCCCCCGGACGCTCAGCCATGCTCCCGACTCCTGACTGAAGAAATTAGCCTCCTAACTTGACCGATCAACAGTCATCATCATCATCCTCGAGGCGACGAATTTGGGGCCTAGTAACGCTATCGCGTTCCACTCTTAAAGGCGAAGTTTAAGCACCCTCTATTTCTTGATAACCTAAACATGTTCTAACAGGCTGAAGATTGCCTGGTGTAACGATCGTGCGATTGCTCATCCTTGCTTCCCCATTTTATTTTTTTCTTGTTTGGTTCCCAGGTGTACAGAAAGTGAAGAAGCTATTCGAGACGCCCGCGATGAAGCAGATCGGAGCTCAACTGTGGAATGGCTCGTACCCGGCTTGCAAGAAATACCCCATCTGGAGTCGTAAATATATCATGTGTTTTGTAAGGAACGCTGCATTTCCAGCTCAGCACGTTTGCTGTACGTGCGCCATGGGAAATCACGAGAGAGCGGTTGTCGACAAAAGACTGAGGTAGGTTGTCTACTCGGTTTCCCTTATCTGTGTTTGAAGTCTGTTTTGGGTGCTTTTGTTTAAAGGGCAACTCCGGCGGTTTTTCAGTGTCCACTGGTCTCAACTAAACTTTCAATCTATGTTCTTCTCGGCACTCTAATAATATTTGCCAAACCAGGTTGTTAAAGTAATTTAGTTTTACTGAAAACGAATTTCAAAAATCTTTAGCGGATTCTCACGCGGGCCACCCTGTGTTTTTGACGTCATTACCTTTAAAGCTGCCTACACCAGCATTCCGGCGGTCAAAAGCAAAAGGGTGATGCTTCGGGGCTCAAATCGTCGCTCTCAAGCTCAGAAGCACTGGCGTAACTCAATGCGTCATCGAATGAGATCCACACTTTGATTTTCCAGACAACAGCTCGAAATTTCTGATAGCGGAAACGCTGTTACGCCACCGCTTACCCTACACGAAGCGTCTATCTGTTTCGATATCGGTTTGAACGCATCCTGGGATCGGCTGTCTAAAATTATTGGCGAGTCTACGCAGGGACTACGGAAAGTTTATGGGAGGGGGGGAGGCAAGTAACTATCGCCTCGTACAATGTGTTTATTATTTATTTTTTCTCAATATTTGTCTATTCTTAGTTACTTAGCTTACGTACTATATATTGTATATTAGTAGTTTTAATGACGTCAATTAAAAATGTTTTATTTCATTTAAGCCGTATCAGATTTTACATATCGTCGCTGTTTGCATCTACACTTGTTTTACATTGGTACGCACATTAAAAATGGTTGGAAATTTCGGAAGTACTGAAAACCAGCGAAGACCACGCAACCCGCGTGGGTGTGTGGTTCAGTGTTTTAGAGCACTGGACCACACAATCACCAATCACCACACAACCACCAGCTTGAAAATTCTTGTCAAAAATGTGACCTGTGTGTAAACGATGGGAAAGTGTGGGGGGCCCTGCCCCCTCTGGGAAAATGTTAGGGGGAACGACCGCTCCCTGACATAAGAGGGTGACGGCACCGGTGACTGTCTAATGACACCACCCACAAGGCCGCGCTGGTCGTACTGCTTCGATATGCCTTATTCCTGCCTCGGGCATATCTGCATATACTATCTGGATGACGAAATAGAAGACACGTTAAGTGTCGACACCACTTTAATGGCATCAAATTATGTAAATAACGACAATACGCCCTCCCACGTTGCGTCATTCTTTATAACACAACTCGGCAACACCAGTTTGCAGCACCCTTCCAGAACAACAATTTAGCCGAAAGAAACGCTTTTGCGTTCTCATCTCATAAAAATATGCTTAGGGATTGTCGAACTTTTTCGTTTCTTTCTTGCGTGCAGGGTGTACAAGGTGAAGAATCTGCGAGTCATCGATGCTTCGGTGATGCCTAAAATCACCTCAGGTGGCACGAACGCTCCGGTAATGATGATTGCCGACAATGGAGCCAGGATGATAGTAGAGGACGCCATTGCGGCAGACAAGAAAGCGCAAGTGAAGACTCAGCCTGGGAAACAAAATATATCGAAACCGGCAGCCTCTTAAGCGTACTTCGTTTGTTTTCGTGCACCCTGTGCCTGACTTTATTTTTAATTGCTGCGGCATATCCAAAGCTAAACATTGTTTCTTTCGGCAATATTTTGGCGCTAATCATTATCTCTTCTAAGGTAAAACTCGGTCGCCACGAAGGTCACGCAGTGGTACCGTAGTACCGCAGCGGTACTGGTATAATTCTGGCGAATTTAAGCCAGTTTAACACTATCTATCTATCTATCTATCTATCTATCTATCTATCTATCTATCTATCTATCTATCTATCTATCTATCTATCTATCTATCTATCTATCTATCTATCTATCTATCTATCTATCTATCTATCTATCTATCTACTTGTCGATACTCTGGTGGTCCTCTCACTTGTCTCGCATACATGAAATTTCAGATGGTAAGGTATAAATCTTTGAGGAATGCAAAGGGGTGAGCGCCACAATGATATACTGGACTTGCATGTCACCGTTGATGGTAATACCATCACATGTATCTCATGCCAGCAGTACTCGGCTCGGGACATGAACGCATGCGCCACAATGGATTAAATGTTAACACTGCGGCCTGTGTCGCTCAAGCACCTTACCATAGCAGACATTGAAAATTTGATGTGAACACACTTTGCGTGGGTTAAACACAATTAGAACGCGCCGTGTGTTCTTGACATGTAAACGTGGACGTAATGAGCGGACAGTCACAGACAAACGTGCTGTATAATGGGCGAAGGCGACGTGACACGTCGTAGGTTAGTAGGAATCGAACCAAACCCCTGAGGTACCAAGCGATCACGCTAACGCCCGTCTGCTGTGGCTCTACCCATGCTGGACATATTGTCTAATAAATTTATGCATGTTCATTTTGTGATGCGATAGCAACGTAGAGAAACACACCCACTTTTGAGATGCAAGTCTGGTGATGCACAGGGAGAGTTTGGGCCTCGCTGACGAGACGAACGGCGAAGTTTTGGCGCAGTTCTGGCGGAACGCTTGCTATGGACTGGAAAACTGCGTGTGAACCTTCCAGCATATGGACACCGCTGAATACGTGGAACGAGTGCTGTACTGTTCTTACTCGTGGTCTCCGTTATACGCAATGTTATAAATCGCAATGGAACACCAATATATCCAAGTACAAGGCAATGAAGAACTGCGCAGATTGAACACAGACAAGGAAGACACACGCACAAGCGCAGCCTAGCAACTGAAAGTTTATTGAAGAAAACACATGTATAAAGAATAAGTTAGAAAAACCACTTGTAAGATTAGAGGTTGGCGGGCAGATAATCAATCTGTAGTTGGTGCATCGTAACCGACGGCCTAGCGACACACAACGCCATACTCGTGAATAAAAAAAACGCCTGAACATATTTTCGCGCTTTCCTATCTTTATGCCAGGACAGCACTTTTGTTTCGCGCAACAACGGGTGACATTTGCAATCCTTACAATGTAAGCACAAATTTGATGAAGGTTCACGTTAAAGAACTCCAGATGGTCGAAATTTCCGACCATCTGGGGTTCTTTAACCAGCTTACGTTAAAGAAATCCAGACGGTCGAAATCAGAGCTGGTTTTCGGACGTTGAACCCCCCAAAACAACAACAACAGATTTGATGAAGGCTGAGCCTTTAATGACACCCGTTGTTGCGCCAAAAGCGCTGTCCTGGTATAAAGATAATAAAGTGCGAGAAGTAGCTAAGGTTTTTTATTCACAAGTATGGCAATATGTGCGTCGCTAGGCAATCGGTCACCGTTGCACCAACTTGAAATTGACCATCTAGCCGCCAACCTGCAATCGCACGCGTGGTTTTTCTAATCCGTTTTTTATGTATGTGCTTTCTTCAATAAACTTTCAGTTGCTAGTCTGCGCTTGTGCGTGTGTCTTCCTTGTCTCTGTTTAATCTGCTCAGTTCTTCATTGTTATGGATTATCAACCCGCCCAGCGATCAATCTTTCTAAAATAGATCCAAGTAGCTGTCTTAGTGGGATGACGGGGAAGTCATTCCACTATGTCCTTACCCATATGAAATCTTCTCTTGAGCCAGTCCCTGTGACAGCTCACAGAAAAAAATCGCCTAATTTACTTTGTTTGACGGACTATGCTACAATTCTTTTCCTCACCTGCATGGCAGTGTGCCCAGTCCGCCAAATTTCACCTAACGTCGGCTGTTCAACCACAGAGGTGTTCACCGTCTTCATGGCTTAACCCACGCATTGAACATTGGAAGAACCTACTGGAATCGCTTGGTACAGTGAATTTCCGATGGGCGCTCTGTCCTCCGTTTATTTGACCATTGAATCAAGCGGTTATTCGATAAATCTTCCACTTTTTGTCCACAGTGTCGCTTGAAGGCGCGTCTGTTACAGTATTCATTAGTGTTCACGTTCTGCATCCAACCGCGTGTAACAGTTGTTATACTTCCCTAATATACGTTACCTATTGCGTTCCACACTGCCACCTGACGTTAATATATATATGTTCACTGTTACTGTTCACAAAACTGCATTTGTGTCATGACATTTCTTAATATTTATCCACCCTCCCTCCTTCATGTAACGCCTTGTAATAGGCCTTTGAGGGAACAGGCCTTTGAAGGTTCAGTGAATGATGACGACAGAGTAGCCCTTGCACTGTGGGCCAGGCTCAAGGAAGTTGTGGTGTCCACCCCAAGCGACTGCGAAGGCCGGTTAGCCCTATGGCACAGTGTAGTAGGTACGGACCATTGCCAAACAGGGTCCTCTTCCACCCACCGTTAGAGCAGTGTGCTTTGCTTGCCATTGGTGTTACCGTCCTAGACAGGTCAAACTTACGCGAGATTTAACGAACAGTTAACGAGTGTCTGCGGGCCGCATGAGAGGACGGGAGCAAATGTGCCTGAACGTATATGTGCATGCGTTGTATTTGCGAACAGGGTGGAGCCTGCAGCTCTGACGCTCACACTGTGTTCGAAGACGACCTAGGAATGCTGCAAGTCTTGGACACAGTGTCGGGGCATAAGAGACAGAGATATGCAGAATTTGTTGCTGGGCGAATTGGTTGAAATCATGAGAATACATTTTTTTTATCGCAACATGGAAAAAACAAACTTAGATGGAAAGGAAGAGAAAGCAGCAGGCCCTCGACATGTTGCTTCCTCTTGTTTTAAAGCGTAAGCTGTCATGAGATCACAACAAGGGCCGTTTTTAGCGCCGTAGTCGTCCGACACCGCCGCCGCTGCCGCCGGTGCCCGTAACCACTATCGCGCCAATTTTAGAAAAAAATAACCAGGACTAAGGACGATTCCTACCTACGTCCCTCTGCGTGCAGTCGAGAGTTCTACTACTGAGCTATGCCTGTGCTTGAAATATCATCGCCGAATGACCTAAACAGGTATAAAGCCTGCCGAGGAATCGCATTAACAAATGGAATGTTACGTGGCAAAGTAGTAATAAGCCACTACGCGTCGAGAAGAGCGGATTGCATAATGAGTGCGAGGAATCGTTTCAAAGAACACAGGGGTGCATGCTTTGTAGCTCTGCAACCATTACAGAGGCATCATCAACATCATCATCATGATGAAACAATCTTCTTCAACTTTCCCGTCATCATTATTACAAAGCGATGCCCCGTGAAGCAGTTTTGTCGTATCGTGCCATCCGTCACGCGAAAGGCGACGTGCGCAGCCCCGACATCAACCTGACTTGGCTCTTCGATATACCCGATGGTCCGACCACTTGGCCAGACCCCCAAGCGTTTACAATGGTCACTAAGAAGGTCGCTCCTCCAGCTTACGCTGGCACTGTCCTGTGAATTCGCGCGGACCTGATGTTTTTCTAAGTCTGTTTTTTTCCATGTTACGCTAAAAAATGCGTTGTTAGAGATAGAGCTGACGGTTGTTCGAGCCACCAAAGCGGCTGTCATTGCAGTGGCTAAATATAGCGTCATCCTAGTCACAGTACTATTCAATTCACCGTTTCCGATTCAACGTGCAGAAACATCATTTTTACCGCATACTGGCAGCAGCTGTAACGTCAACAACTTCGCCACTTCAATTTGGCAGAGAAAAGCGCCAGCTGCGGACGTTACCTTCATGAGCTGCTGTTCTCCCATTAATATTGCTCGGGTCACTCCTAAAGAGAAAAGCAGTGATAAAAAAAAATGCTCGAGGCAAAGTTTAGGCGGACACACAGAGACAGGTTCAGATGGTCATAATGATACCATGTTTATTTAGCAGCAATAGGGCCATTTTCTCCACTTATCTGGATCGTCATGGTGAGGTCCCCATTGGTTGTAATCCGATGGTTTCGGGCAACTGAAACGAGGACGCACACAGTGCTGTTGGTTGAAACCATAATTAATTTCGTTTAGACTATATTTACCTGGGTATCTCGGCCACGGCAACCGCTTTTCGAAGGAAGTAAGATGCTAGAAGCACCTGTACTGTGCGATATCAGTTCGCGTTAAAGAAACTCCGTGTGGTCGAAATTTGTGGTGGTTTTGGAACTTAAAACCCCTGAAGTTATTACATTATTTTTGCCTTGCTGCTTTTATTAGCTGTGAGGCAACCAAACAAAACCATTCTTAAATGTTTTCATTCTCGGTTTCAAAGCCTTTCTTGTGCATTTGTTGCGATTTTTTTTATTGATATGAGATTAGGAGATGTTGGCGCACAAATAAGGCGCCGGCTACTCCTTGGCTCCTGGGGTGTTGCGCTGGTTTGCCGCTTTCAGGTTCTGGGACACAAAATAATATGGAAGTGAGAATCCCATATTAGGTAGGCTAGGGGTGGAACAGAAAAAACTGATCTTCGTGGATGTAAGACTATTACGAATACGTGAAAATTATTTGAAAATATGAATAGTTCTGGACATGCATCTACTTCTAAGTAGATGCATGTCCAGATAAACCACAAGACAACCGTCGATATGCTAAACAGTTCGCTTAATTTCAAATAATCCTTGTGTTAGAACCTGTGGGTCTACAACTATGAAACATTTTGGTATACGCGTGTGTTTATTTGTTGTTTGCTTCGTTCATGCCAATTTAAATGATCGTATATCCGTTTGACTGTAAGCGGCTTCCCCTTCCTTCCCTGTCATGCAGTACGTGAGAAAGATTTTTGGGGTAAGCGATCAAAATAATTAAAAATTTTATAAATAAATATTCCCAGCAGATTTGGGCATATGTCGTAAAGAAACGTATTCCATAAGTGTTTTTTTTAATCGGAGCGACCTTCTTTGTAGAGAAGCGTATATGCTAAATTGTGCTATTTAGTTTCATTAATCTTTTTATTCTACGTGGGCTAACAATTATGAAGGACTTGATTGTCATTTGTGGACGAGAGGACAACTCCCACGATGCCAGTGGGATCGTGGGAGTTCACGAAAGATGAACGCCGTGGGCTCAGAATCATTGATGCCGGCGACGCACACACGTGCTACAATTAGTAAATATTTTAAACAGTAAATTTTAGTAAATCATTTAGTAAAGTAGTAAATATTTTAAAGAGATTCATAAACAGTAGCGCCAGGACATTTTTTTCTTGAAACAAGATATATGAACAAATCTACATATACTAAAATGAAGAGAGGCGTAATTAGCTCAGTTGGACTAACTAAGCTTTCTAGGTTGAAAAGGCAGGTAACCACTGTGAGGGCAAGTCTGCAAGTCCGTTGTCTATTGAATATATCCTTCTGAGGCGCCCATCCAAGTGGAACGGAACAAATAAAGCAAGCTACGTTTCTCTTTTCAGTGTTGGGGGTGCGCACTCATTTCTGAGGCTACAGTTAATTGGTACAGCTGTATGATGTTTACACATATAAAATTATGCCCACTGTTGCGACCAATTCGTGCTATTCTGACGACTCGAAATATACAAAACAACAGCGTTCAGAAAAATAAAGATGTTGTTAAACTAGCGAGAACACTTTCGCGACAAATCCAAGTTCGCACTAGGATGCCCTTTTAGGCAGCAAAAAGGCTACAGCAGAGGTTACGTTAGCAATATAGCCGCCTCGATGATTGGAAGCAACACGTTCCGGTCCGCATTTATTTCACCGTTCCTCAAGTAGAAAACTCCGAACATGCGGAATCGAAGGAAGTGAGGGACGAATGTGCCCCAGAATTTCTCAACGTCACATAATGCAATGAACAGGCGTGAAAAACAGGCATAAGGGGGCAGAAGTGGCCAACACGAACGCCGACTATCAACTGAAGCAGAGCACTGAGGCGAAAGGAAAGAAGGCACAAAACTTACTTGCGCATGCTCCGCAATGATGGCACCACTGTCAAACGGTCACAGGTGCCGGTCTACCCTAGAGGCAACTGTTGAGGGCACTCTGTTTAAGCTAATCGACGGCTGACACACGCGTGCGCTTCCACTATTATTGATATGACAGGCCTGGACCATTAAACGCATTTCTTCATTCTTATGCCTTTAGAGAATCGCGCATTCGTCTAAGGAGGGCATGCAGTTACACTCCCGGCAGTGCAACGATAGATTAGACGGCGTTCCACCTGATAATGCCCTTCTATGTTCACTGCGATTAGCTTAAACAGAGAAGAGATAGAGTGTCCTACAGCTGTGTCTTTCGCAGATGGGCAGGAACGTGTACCCGTTTGACAGGTGGCGCCACCATTCTTGAGCATGCGCAGAATAAATTGTATGTTTTCTTTCCTTTTTCGTCTCAGTGCTCTGCTTCAGCGGATAGTCGGCGTTCGTGTTGTGCAGTTCTCTTCCCTTGTGTCCGTCTTTTGCACCGCCTCTTCTTTGCATTATGAATCTTTACCAACTCGCTAAGCTTTCTGTCCTGTCTGATCTTAACATCATGTTTTCGCTTTCAGCGTGTGTTGAAAGGGTGATCACTAGTGGAGAAACATCGCACCGCTTTTCATGTAAAACCGGTCATCCCGAAAATTCGATTCGCCGGATAATCGAACAGGAAAGCTGGATAGCGGGGTGATCGGTTATGTATGGGGTTTATGCTATCCCAATATTCGAATGTCCGGATTATTACTTTTCAGCCCTAGCGCCGATATCATAAATTTTTTCTCTCTCACCCCTCTGATTCTTATTTTCTTGCCATTTTTCGTAAGCGCTGGCCCAACCTGATACGTGCTCTGCTTAACGTCCTTACGTGTCGACCCGATTGCCGGCCTTAAACGGACGATTGCCGGTCTTAAATACGTGCCACAAACTAGCGGGAAGGAAGAATGGGGTTTGTGCACTTAATTTGATATCATTTGCATACGGAAGAATAAACAGCCCTACAAGCTATAACGAACACCTATATCACCATCAAAGCAGCGCGGTCCGCAAGCACGTCGTTGGGCTATACTGACATTATGAACAATCCAAACGATAACCAGCCAGCACTGCAATAGCTGCTCATAAATTCAGGGCATGCTTTACAGTTTGAGTTACTTCCATCAATAGGCAAAAGATAATCACTACGAGGAAAAATGCGCGAGGAAAACGGTGGAAGGGAAGGCGCAGAGACAAGAGAGAGAGACAGAGAGAGAGAGAGAGAGAGAGAGAGAGAGAGAGAGAGAGAGAGAGACAAAGTAAGGAAAGGCAGGGAGGTTGACGAAACGCGCGTCCGCGTCCGGAAAGGGATAAAGGAATGAAGTAGAAGGGAAAACAGAGGAAAAGAGAGAAAAGCCCAATAACGCGCATACTTGCACAAGTGCATTGTTTAGAGGCTGTCCTAAAGACCTGTCGACTTCAGGCGAAGGGCCAAGAACTTTGGCTGCTGGAAGCGGCCTCGAGTCCAGCCTGTCGAGTACCATTTGAAGTTGGTAGCACAGACAAGCGCAGTTTTGCTTGTTTTTCCTTTCCCGTTCGTTTCGCACAGTTTTCATTGTAATGCACGACCAATGAGCCCAGTTCTCATTTCTAGGAGATTCGCATACAACGACGGACGCCCCGTGAACCCCTAGCCCTACTGCGTTCCGAGAAACGCATACGGGAAGCACTCCTTGTGCAAGTGCGGGAGATACTAGACAACAGGGTTACCTAACCTTCCAACGCTGGTCATTCTGGTCAAACACACAGGCAGAAGAGTACACCTACCAACGTAGTAGAAAACGAGAATACCTGCTCGCTGCTGCGTATTAATGACTCCTCAGAGGGGGATCCACAGCGTGGCTGTAATGAATTTATTACTTAGCTACAACTAAATTAGCAATGCTTCTTTCCTCAGAGTATCATCCACAGCAACACCGCCGCATTTAATTAGTTTACTCCAATCCCAACAGCTGAAAGAGGAAAATAAGGTGAAAGAAATAGCTGCCTTCCGTAAGAGCTCTACTATAGTCAGAATGTTCCATGCCCGCTGAAGCACATATTTCGCTCCTTAATGATCTCGTACTCGCCCAGTTTCGCGTGAGTCAATTTCGTTTTATGCCAGCTAATTTCGTCAGAGCACCTAACGCCCTAAAGTCGTTAATTCTGCCTTCCTTCCCTTTCGGCTGCTGATCCGAGGGTTGCAGGCTCGAATCCCGGCCACGACGGCTGCATTTCGACGGAGGCGAAATGTGAGGCGCGTGTGCTGTGCGATGTCAGTTCACGTTGAAAAAACCCAGGTAGTAGAAATTTCCGGAGCCCTCCACTATACGGCATCTCTCGTAATCAAAGTGTGGTTTTGAGACGTAGAACCCGAGAAATCAAATAAATATTCCTTCCCTTAAAAGATGTACAGCAAACAAAACGAATGTGGCGAATATTTTAGGTCACTCCGGCGCAAAAGCCGCCGATGAAGCAATGGCTGGTGCAGAACTTGCAAGCAATAGGCTGACGAACCTCGCGTACATTTTGCTAAGAAATATGAAGTGCGAAACTAGGAGAAAATGTCTTAAAGTGCAGGATGCAACAACTTACCCTGTCACGGCGACGTCCCTGTCTTCGCAAGACCACCTTTCGCAATGGGAAGTCGGAAACTTGTTTTCTCCATCTAGTATGTGAACTCCCCTGAACAAACAAGAGCCTGAAATCGCAGGATTACGGAAAGCGACAATGGTTTCAACACTTTATTCGTTCACCTAATCGACAATACACCTATATATTCATTACTCCTTGTATGAAAAGTAGTACAAAAGCTTGTCATTTAATTAGGCACCTCCTGTGTAAGAAGTGCTGGTTTCTTTTAAGGAAAACGCTCACGTAACTACGTTCTGACTGCACAACTTGTTACAAATGCCAAGAAAAGTCGAGTTTAAAAGGCATGACCTACTTGATATAACAGCTTTGTTCGTTGTTAGAGATCAGGTCGTTCCGCATTATTATTAATGAAAACACTGAGAAAGAATCTCACTTTCTTGTAATCACGTATCAGTGGTCAGCAAAGGGAAATAGGCTTCTCAACACCTGGTTTGCTCGTTACCGCGAAATATTTTATTAGTGCAGCGAATGACTCTGTATGGAAAGCAAAATGACCAAGGACGCGTTCTTGAACTCCAATGACGTGAATATTTGCGTCTGCCAAGGTGGTATATTATATTCAAGTGAATATTGTATAGGGACCCGTGAGTAACCAGAGGGCGCTACATCGCCCTTATCGGGTAACGCAGTGCCCCTGACCATGGCCGCTAGGGGTACGAAGATTATATGGCAGTAAAACGGCAAGTTGGGCCAGTTGGTTGAGATTCATTTTTTCACTTGGTTACAGCGCAACATAGACGAGGACAATAGAAGGAAATGAACAACACGGCGCCGTGTTGTTCATTTCCTTCTATTGTCCTCGTCTATGTTGCGCTGTAACCAAGTGAAAAAAAGTAAGAAGATTATGAGGCGAGCGCAGGTGTCGCGTCTTTTTGTTAGGGAGTTTTATTGTTGAGGCCCATCGATTGCAGGCGCAAGCTTTGGCTTCCTTAACTTTCTTTCCACGAACTTATATTCGCCAGACGCCCCCGCGAGGAACACAACATAACGCAAGACCGCACAACATGGAGGAAAAAAAAATGCCGCACACGCATGCGTCCAGGAAAATGCGATACCTACTGTCATAGACTAACTAAGAGGTAGAGACGCGCGGGGCGCGTTCGCGTATTGTGCGGTCACAGCCGGTCCAAGTCAGCACCCGACCTTGCTCCTTCCGTCCGGCTGTACATTTTGGCGCTATAGTCGCAGACGGTAAATTTCATTGACAGGTGCCTATGGTCAAGCCAGTGTCGGCGTTCTGGTCTTCATGCCAAACTCCGGAAGAGGAGCCCCTGGCGTCCTCTATGGAGTAGTAGATGAGGCAAGCACACGCCAAGCTTCGCTTTAGCCCACTTTTACGACAGAAGAAGGCTGCAATATTTTCGATTGTAATAGCAATTATATGGACAGTCTCGACGGGTTTTGGCCGGCGCCGTCATGTCACGTATAAAGTACAAATTGAAAACAACACCTCGAGCATGCCTTTTACCCGCTGGTAGAAGCACTCGAGCGGGGGAGATGAACGCGGCTGAAGCAGAGATCAAACAAGCCCCGGCCCATCTCCGTCGCTAGTAGGTCGCATGCGATAACATCACACATCTCGGGAGGCCTGCGCCGAAGCGGAGAGGTATCGCGCCAACCGTCTTTAACGAGCATCCTAACACGCGATAGGGGGGGGGGCTGTCCCTGAAGCAAATGTAGACTGCGCGCGGTCGCCATCGCTAGCGCGCGTGCTATCTCGGCAGCCTTTAGACGTGCAGCGTACTGCTTAGCAGCTTCTTGATCGCGTGCTCCGTCCCATGTGCTTCACATATCGTCTTAACGCCGGCAATGCCATCGCCACAAAGCACTCACGCGAATGCGTCAGAGAGTGCCGGAAGGAACGCGCTCGCTTGATGCGACTGTGCTGGGCGAAGTTTCTCGACAGCGCAAAGTGCACAAAGTTTACACTGCTTAGCGCGGTCGCGCTGTGTGAAGCGCGTGCTAGACAAAAATAAAACAACATGGCTTAACTCCCAGGTCTGCAGGGCCTTGTCTCGGCCGCTCGACCCGACCATCACATGGTACTTTACGCAACTACATGCTTACTGAATAAGGCCGGTTCACTACAACTAATATTATCCCAAAATATGCTACTCTTACTTCGTATATGATATCGTGCACTGCTATCGCATTCATTGTTTCGCCCTTCTGGCGAAACTGGGATCTGCTTTTTGTGTCAATTACTGAATACAAGGCGACAAACATGGGCTGTCCTCTGCCATGTTTTTCCTACTTTACGCTCTCCTTCTAGACCTTTCTTTTACAAAAAAACTTTATTCAGTAATATTTTCCTAGAGCGGCATGCGTGGCGGCATTTGCGCTGAGACTTCACTCGGACAGGTTACCAAAGTAGCCAGCGCCTTTTCCTCGGCTCATCGCAACAGTCTCCAAGCCTTTCTCAAAGGGATTTGGCAGGAGCTCACTGGGTTCGCGTTCCCAGAGCATCTGTTTTATTGCGATAGCAATAATATGGACAGCCTCGAAGAGGTTTGCCGTCGCCGCCGTCATGTCGCGTAAAAAGTCCAAATTGTTAACTCCCGGCGCATCGAACCTTACCTTCTACACGCGGGTAAAAGCAGGCGAGCGGGGTCGCCTAGCACAGCTGAAGGAGAGATCAAAAGAACCCGGCCCATCTCCGTCAGTCGGAGGGAGCGTGCGATAACATCACCCCTCTCGGGAGCCCTGTCTCGAAGTGGTGAGGTAACGCCCCGCCCGCCTTTAACGAGCTTGAAAAAGCGCGAGGGGACGGGGCTTGTCGCTCAAGCAGCCACTGTTGACTTTGCGCTGTCGCCATCGCTGGAGCACGCGCTATCTCGGCAGCCATCAGACGAGCTTAGTACTCCGTAGCAGCGTCTTGGCGATGCGAGGCTCCGTTCCAGGCGCTTCGCATATGTATCGCCGCAACGTCGCCAATGCCCTCGCCACATAACGCTTACGCGAATGCATGTACGAGTGCCGGAAGGAATGCGCTCGCTTTAATGCCGCCGTGCTGGGCTAAAGTTTCTTGATGGTGCAGAGCGCATGCTGCTTAGCGCGGTCGCACGGTGTGAAACGTGTGCCGGAAGGCATCAAAACAACATGACTTAGCTCGGAGCTCTGCTGGCCCGTTGTCTCTGCTGCTCGACCCTGACATGGTACCTTAAGCACCTGCATGCTTAATTAATAAGCCCACCTTCACTACAATTCAGATTGCCTCTAAAGCTGCTAGTCTTACATCGTATATCATATCATGCATTGCTATCGCATTCACTGCTTCGCCCTTCTGGCGAAACTGTGATTTGTTTTGGTTGCTTATGTAGTTTCGGGCGCAGCTGCGACAGATGGAATCCGCTTCCCCTGCAGTGCCGATGCCCACCCGTCGCCAAATTCAAACTACCTATCTTCTCATCGCACCCTCCCCCCACCCCTCCCCTCCTTCTTTCAACCTTTCGCAGAATATGTCTGACTTGATTGATTGCACTCAAAAAGAAAAAAAATGACGTGGTGACAAACTCACCATTCCAATAGGCATGCAAGCTGCTCGTGTACTTGCATTGTTGATGAAAAGCCACTGAAGTTGCTAATGGCAGTATTATTAGAAGAGAGAACTTTTTCATCTTCGTGTCCTCTTCGGAACGGTTAAAATGTCGGTTGGATGTCTCGCTTGCAAGGAAAAGTACAGGCTCAATGCCAATTCTTCTTTAACTGAAAGAAATTGGGTAAGGTTTCGGTTATACTGGGAACGTGTCGTGCTTTTCCATGCGGCTGCTTTCACATGCATTAATAATTGTGGAGGTAGAAGGCCATTTTTAAGATTCACCAAAAAAAAAAGAAAGAAGGGTCGTGGGTCTTTTCACGCTCGGAACGAGGATACCAATGTTTCACAGAAGCCTGCCGCCAATGATGTCTTTGTAGGCGTATGTCAGGCAGCCAAGCGGGCTCACTTTCTGAAACACACACACACACACACACACACACACACACACACACACACACACACACACACACACACACACACACACACACACACACACACACACACACACACACACACACGTACACACACGCACACACTATGGAAACGGTACGCCTTTCGGAGTTACGGCGGGCACACAAACTTTATCATGGATTATGTCGTAGTAGTGACGTCATCACACGCGCTGATAACATAACGGTGACGTCTTCGGATTGTCCGTTATACTTGTGGCACGGGCTCGGGTATTTTATTTATTTGTCCTCTCTCCCCTCACATAACCAATGTCCACTGGCGTCATACTTAGATGATATGACACTTCGGACTAAACATTTCTAGCGCGAACTAAGTAAGCAAATTCTTGTCTGATTAATTATCATTATTAATGTCACTACGTAAGAGGCATAGCGTACGGAAACGAAGGTCTCTTGCAATGAAAACAGGTGCCTAGGGGTTCGAACCCGGATTCTTCAGCAGCCGAGCATCGCGCGATCGCGAGTTGGCACAGGCTGTAAAAGTTACATTCAGGTGGTCGCGTGTGGCTGACACTCTCATATGTATTGGGAGTACCCGCATTGCGGTTTCGCTGGCGGACGATAGATTGCCCCAGAAATATACAGCTTCGTGGTAAAAATTCCCATAAAAATTGTGCAATAGCGTGTTTATGTTTGTGAGAGGTGCAATACTCCGAAATAGCACAATGCCACCACCGAAGATGCAACGAAGCCCATTGTATTTGGTGTGTGTTGTGCCAATTGCGTAGTGTGTTTTTTTTTCCTGTGTCCGCGCCAGCAAGCCTTATTTTCTTTTGTGATAAGGTGCCTTTACTTCGTGCAAATCTAGTATTTTATGGTGAGTATACGCCCGCTTGCACATGATTTCACAGGTATTAACAAGATACCAACAGCTGGTACACCTTGCAGAAATAACTGCCGAGCAGTTACTTTATGGCAAGGATACTTTCGGCTGTTTACAGTTAAATGAAGCAAATATGCTAATAAGAAAACACTGAAATCCGGGTGAGTGCATGCATACGGTATTTTTATTCGACAAAAATATTTCGCAGAAGTGGGTACTTATGAGACTGTCATTCGCAAACTTTCCCGCAGCAGCTTGCATATGGGGCATCAAGAGCTGGCAATGTAGCATCGTATGGAGTGCATCTGGTTGAACAGAGAAAGGTTTTGCGAACTCAGTATTGGGTAAGTTGGAATTAAACATGCAACACTGCTGAATATTGCAGGTTTCTAGAAGCTGCTTGATATCAAAGAAAAGAAAAAACAGTTATGTATCGCCAACATAAATGCCGTAGTGTGATCAATAAGGAAGAGTCATTGGAATTCCGCTACTACATCACGACCTCACAGTACTGTCATTACCGAGACCTGGGTACATCAGATTACCAATGACCCAGTTTTTCCTCCCTGTTACAAAATTTTCGTAGAGCATAGGGGCGGAGGTGTAGCGGTTCTAATAAAGCATCAGATAGAAGCAATGCTTATTGACGAAAATCCTGACATAGAATGCCTCTGCATTAAGTTGTCTGCTGCGGACATTTGTTTGTATTGTTTGCGTGTTACAGGCACCCAGATTCCCACCCGATTACATATAAACTAAAGAACACATGTCACCTTTCGAACACGAGAAAAATTTTCTAGTTGGAGATTTTAACCAGTGTTGTACAACGTTCCTGCGAAACAGGAAAGGGAACTCGTTCCTCGTCCTTTAATCCAAAAGGAACGCGTTCCAGTACATTTCGTGAACTGAAACATGTCGTTACATTAACGTGACATTTCATTTCTAAAAAACTGAAAGTTAATCATGAAGCAAAATTAAGTGAACCACTCGAAATCTCACATCGACCTAGGTATATTTCACGAATTTAAACGTTACCGGCAGAATAATAGGTGTAGACAAACAAGTATCAAAATGAGATTTCCTAGGCAAAGTCTTCAAGCAGCAACGAAACATATTACGGACTACTCACTGCAACCTTGGCGCTAGTCTAGTACAAGTGCGACGCATATGGCGCTTTCCACTTCAGTCGTCAGGTGCGTAGCCAGGCCCCGCCGCGGTGTAGTATACCTGGAGACAACTTTCTGTGGCAGCACAGCCAGGCTACGGAGCCGAAGCACGCTTGTCTTACTGCGCCACAGCATGTAGTCCCCCAACGAAAACGTTTGTATACTGTTCTGGGTAACTAAGATTTTACCATTCACCACTCACATTTTTTGCGGACTTATTTTTTAATTAGTGAATAAAAACGTTGCGCAGTAGAAAAATTTCGTTTCATGCTCTCTCAGGTTTTGTGGCTTTTTTGGCTTCCGTCGCTCACCGCATTCATCACCGTCAAAGATGGCGGCTCCTTTTGCAGCTCGTCAACGTCGCTTACGAGGAAACACCGCCGCGTGCCGCGAGTCCACCAGCTTCGCAGCCGTACCAGGCGTTGTCAAACCAAAATATGTCTGTACAGGCCAAGAAGGTGGTGCACAACGTTTACGCGCAAGTAAGGAAAAGCGACCTGCGCTGGTGAAATCGAAACCGAAACACCCGTCGAAGCGGTCGGACTACTTGGCGCAGTAGCACATGTGAATAGGCTCTGCCCACGTAGCCTTGGCCGTGCTGCCACAGAAAGTTGTCGCCAGGTATAGTGGCTAAGGTACTCGGCTGCTGATCCGAAGGTCGCGGGGTCAAATCCCGGCCGCAGCGGCTGCATTTCGATGGAGGCGAAATGTTGAGGCCCGTGTGCTGTGCGATGTCAGTGCACGCTAAAGAACCCCAGGTGGTCGAAATTTCCGGATACCTCCACTACGGCGTCTCTCATAATCAGAGCTGGTTTTGGGACGTTAAACCCCACAAAACAATCAATCAGGTGCGTAGCCAGGATACTGCGCGTCCAATGTGGAAATAGGTAGTTACTAACATGCACCAATGCATGTAACAGCGATGCACCTGACACCAAAAGCAAGAAACAGACCTTTGATTTAGGATATTATATAAGGTTTGTGCCTGACCCGTGCCATTGCGCGCAAATACTGGAACAACATTCCGCAATGTCTTCAGCATTGCCGAACCTAAATGATTTTGCTCAAAATCGGTAGCCTTTGCAGCATTTTCATAATGCAATTGGCAGTCCGGATGTATTGCTTTGACTTCATTACTGCAGGTCACAACACTGTCTTTTTTGCGCATTAACATCATTAAAATGTTTTGCTTGCCCCGAAAAAAGATTTCATAAAATTTACCCCATGTAATAAACACCCCCCCCCCCCAAACTTTGCTTCTGTTTTCTGGAGAAAAAAAGTGTGTTCATTACGTGAGTAAATACGGTACTATTAATAATAAATAAAACATCACAGGCAACACCCAAGACAACAAAGCTCTCATACTAATGAAGAATATATATATATCCTGTTATGCCCTTATAAAGAGGTGAAAGAATAAAGCAGACTCACGACATTCAAGCATAGGCTTCATCCATTGGAATACAAGTGTGAGGAACATTGTTGCCTCAGGAACACGTGCTGGTTCTTTAAATCCATGCACCACCAACTTGCGGAGCACTGGCAAAGAATATTATAACAAACTGGTGTAAATTATTACTTGCAACATAGTTGCAATCACAACTTTCTAGCAGATTGGTGGACTACATAGCAGTACATGTGAAACTGCTGATACTTGTAGGTCTGTCTGACCATCTACAGGGTCTTGATAAATCACAAAGAACACAA
>CM023490.1:59386320-59437908 GCA_013339685.2 Hyalomma asiaticum | reverse complement strand
TGGTCCCTTGCAGCGGGGTGCATTGATTGAGTGTTGTATATACATATATATCTATATCGTATATTTCATACATATAATTATGACACCAAAAAAACACAGTGTGCAGCATGTGAAAGCTGCTCACCTGTGAACTTCGTCATGTTTCATCCCCCCCACCTCTACCAGTACCGTATTTTCCGGTCTATAAGTCGCACTTTGTATAAGTCGCACCCACCTTCAGCAGGTTTCAAATAAAAATTTCATATAGTCGCACTGTTGTATAAGACGCACTTATTCTGACTTGGTCGGCGTGCGAGTTACCTCGAAACGCTGTACTTACCATTCAGGGCACTGAATTTCCATATTACTCCACAATTCTAGCAGAAACAAGTTCAACCAACACTTCTTATAGGTGGAGAAAGGCAACATTATTACTTTTTCATTCAAACCCATCGAATGCTTCATCTTCCGATGCACTATCAAAGAGTTGAGCCACTTCAGTCGGCAGCATCGCTTCGTCACCCTCGTCGGTTTCTGAATCGCTGCTCGATTCTGCTCTTCTGCGTCGGACTCAGCTGCGCACTCAATTAGGCCCGCTTTCCCTGAAGCCGGCAGTTATAGTGGACACACAAACTGCAGCCCAGGCTTCCTGAATCCACTTGGCTACCTCGCCAAACGAAGCGCGTCTCATGTGCCCAGATGGGGTGTAGGTGTGCTCACCGTCCGTCATCCAGGGCCTCCCAGAGGCGCCAAGACGCACTTAAAGCTCCGGTTGACGGCAATATCCAGTGGCTGTACCATCTTGGTCATCCACCAGGTATTACTACCGGGGTGCAGTTCGTCGCCTTGATATTCTTAGGCTTGACTCGGTGATGTGTGCTCTCATGCTGTCCATGACCAAATGCACCTCTTGACGCGGAAAATCCATCTGGTCCTCCTGGCGAAGCACTTCTGAAGCCATACAGCCATCATCTCCTCATCCATCCAGCCTTTTTATTGGTTTCGATGACCACGCCTGGGGGAAAAGCTCTCTTTGGGCATAGTCCTTCCTCTTAAAAATAACCATCGGTGGCAACTTCGTTTCGGTCCGCACAACAGGCAAGGACGACAGCGAAGTGCGACCTCTCATGCCCCGTCGTTCTCAGCGTCACAGTCTTCTCTCCCTTTTCTGCAACAGTCCTTCCACCGGTATATCAAACGTCAGGGGCACTTCGTCCATGTTTATAATGTGGTTGTGAGGGACATTATGGCTCTCAACTTCGTTGTTGAAACATGCCCTAAAGTTTTGAAGCTTCTCCTCAAAGTCTTCTGGCAGCTTTTCGCACATGGTCGTGCGAGCTCGAATCGCCAGCTTGTTGCGCCTCATGAATCTTGAGCACCACGAGGGACCGCCAACGAAGCCAACAGCACCCATTTCCTTTGGGAGTGCGTGTGCCTTAAGACGCACCTGTACGGTAGAAAGGCCCCTACCTTCTTTGCGTTGTGCCAAAACCCACGACTGCAGATCAGCTTCCAGTGCCGGCCATCACGCTTTCTTGCCTCGGTCGTACTTTTCATGGCCCAAATCTTTTCTGATGCCTTCCGCCAGTCGCGAACCAATTTCTTGCTGATGCTGAAGTGCCGTCCTGCTGCCCGGTTGCCGTTCTCGACTGCATAAGCAACAGCAGTCAACTTGAACTTCGCAGTATAACTTCTTCGCGAAGTATTAGGCGCCGTCACAAAACACGTAGCTCGCGTTCACCTCGAAGCGTAGCGCGATGCCGACGAGCACACTATCACAGCTTAGACAGCACGGACACAAAAGCAAAATGGAGAGGAGAAGACGATCTCGTGAGCGGAGGCACAGCTTCTCATTGCGATGCTGATGCGGCGTGTCACATTTAGACTAGATCGCATTGCCTACGTAGTGTGCGGGGCGTACAGCTCTTATTTTTTATTCAGAGGTAGATGTAGTGTCACTTAGTAGCAATAAAAGAAAAGCAGATGTGCCTTTTTCTTATTAACTGCTGCGATATCACAGGCTTAACAATATCTAAAAAACTAGTGGTACGTCTAGTTGTCCATCACGGAGGCTACATATATTGGAGGCCAAATCTTGAAGGCCACGCTGGCGGCGAAACGCTTTCGGCTGGCAACCACCGTTCTTTCCAATCCAATCCATGTCGCTTTTGCTGTGAAGAGCGCGCAATACGAAGGCGACGCTACTTGAGTAGGGCCGATCCGTCCCCGCCGTCTCCTCTGTAGTGTGAATGCGAGCCGCGGAGAAATCCCGAACACGTCACATGTCACGTCACTGATCCGTCCGCGATCACGTCCGTCGTGTGAATCCAGCTTTAAAGAACCCCAGGTGGTCCAAATTTCCGGAGCCCTCCACTACGGCCTTTCTCTCCTATCTCTTTCACTCCCTTTCCTCCCACCCCTACGGACACTTAGCCGTGCTCCCTACATGGGCTGCAGAAATTAGCGTCCTTTCCTAACCGAACCACAATCATCATCATCATCATCATCAAAGAAGGAGAACGCGCCCTCACCCGCGAAAGACAAGCGTGACGCAGGCAGCGTCTTCTAGCGAGTTTCTTGATTGAAAAATACCGACTGCTCGCGCTGGAGAACCGTTCACCGGCCACCACATATATAATATTATATATATATATATATATATATATATATATATATATATATATATATATATATATATATATATATATGCACTGGATCTTGACTTGCAATGCAGTGCCGGTGGGAGATTTCACTTGTGCGTAGTTGAACCATAAGGATTCGTAGCGTGCGCGTTAACTACATTAATCCGGAACTCGGCACGATCTACGATGAAATTCCGGAGCTTCGTCCACTCATGATCATTCACTCCGTGGATATGCTGTGAAATTTTTAAAAATTTTTTTCGGTGCTTCCACCTGGTCGCTTCGATGTGAAGCGCTGATTAATTCTTTCGTTACCGCACAAGAATGGCAGTTCGTTGTAAGTTCCGGGAAAAAATTATTGCTAGTAGAAATAATACATCAGGACAAGTCGTAGCGCACCACATTCTAGGTAATAGAATTCCCTTTCTAAAGAAAACATTGTTTACAGAAAGAAAAGTTTTATTACCCCCGATGAAAAACGGGGAAGCATGCAATTTTTGTGCCAGCTTGACAAAACTCGTATATACGCAATGTTCGCAAGTACTGCATGCACAAAGAAAATTCAGAATGCAAATCTTGAAGCTAAACCATCCTGGACCAGTATAAACGAAGAATGAGCACTTTGCACATCTTCTGTTGTTCAGATAAAAAAAAAACACCGCAGAGCAACATGGCCGTTTAGGAGTTGCTGAGCGCTATTTGAGCGCCTTCCTCGTCGGCTAGGGCTAGGGCTAGGGCAATGTCCACTCCTGCCACCTCCGAGTGCTCAGAGCCTATGCTGCAGGAACGTTTGCTCTGAGAATTGGTGTCTATGACCACCGCGAGAAAGGCCTGTCAATTTTCGTATGCAGCGGCGTCGACAAACCGCACTCCCCCCCGCCTTGCCATAAGAGTGCATCAGGGCAGTTTCTCTGGCTTTCCGTCTACCTTGGTTGTATGTTGGTTGGACGTTACTAGGGCTATTCTGGACGCGGACGCTGTCTCAGATAAGACGAGGGAGCTGAACTTTTGGGCCGTGCTGGCTGTGGGAAGTGATCCCTAGTTTAGCGAGGATAATTCGTCTAGCTTCGGTGATAATGAGGTGCTCCAGCTGAGATATTCTATGGGCCTCAGCAATTTCTTCTAGAGTATTGTTCACCCCCAGTTGCAATAGTTCGCCAAAGGCAGCATATCGTTTACGGCGTACAACATTATAAAAAAGTTAGATAGACCGTAAGACCACAACTCAGTCGTATGGTTCCCCGCACACACTACCTCGGAGGGGCGAGCCCATAATCTCACGTTCGACGTGACCGATGAGGGTGGCAATGTGGGCTTGTTGGTAGAGCATCTTGAGTTTGATGGTAGCGCACGCAGGACACGCACACCAGGGAGACACACTTGTCTCCCTGGTGTAGCGCTGTGGTGTGTCAAGTGTGTCTCCCTGGTGTCCGTGTCCTGCGTGCGCTACCATCAAACTCACGACGTGACCGACCATGCGAATTCGGGCAACAGAGGGTGAGGACTGGTTGAGCGAGACAGTGCGAGTAGGTACAATTATATTACCAAAAATGCATTTTAAATCGAAAAGAATGCTTCCACAAACAGCACGCCAATCTTAGCAGGTCACACGTGCCAGCTACAAACAAATTTTTCGTTGCAACTTAGTCCAATTAAACAGGATCTCCTCGGAGGTAAATCAAAGTGGCAGTGCGGGCGTGTTGGTGCACCATCTTCAAGAAAAGTAGAAGCGCACAGAGCACACAGAAGAGAGAGGCACAAAAAATACACACATGCAGGCGCTAGCTCCAAGAAACTCTACTGTTGCGAAACTCGCGCTACTTTACATACCTAATCAACCACATCCAATATCTGAGATCACCAAACTTGACACGATTCAAAACAAATGTTGTCACATAAACATAATCAAATTATTTTTTGTTAGGGAAATTGAAGGCCTGCTCACACACATTTCACCCATATGTTCAATCTCTTCTGCCTCGACTATCTCCATTGTTAGCTGATTTCTGTTCTGGCGCACTATTCTGCACGTGTGAACTACGGAACACAACCAAATTCCTTACAATGCATTGCTAAAGAACCACCAGCCACGTTATTAACAATAGAGCTGTGCTCACTCAAGCCTTAATGAGTGTTGTCAGTGACCTTTGTCGCTGATTTCACATCATCTGATTTGATATCATCGTTGAGTGGCATGGTCGAGCGTTCCAGGTCGATAGCCGAGTCCTGTTCCGGTGGTCATTCGTTTCTGATGTTGCGAAAGTGATCACAGTCAGCAATGGTGAATTCCCTAAGCAGTTGGCTCTCGACGTTAATGCGAGTGGCGAGTATGTTGTGATCACTGCCTAAATCCTTGTTCAGGTTGTGCCATGACACATCCCCGACCTTCTTTACAAAGGTCAAATGCGTCATCGTGTTCCTCGCACAGGAGTTGCCGATCCTGGTAAACATCGGATGTGTGACCAGCGAGACGTCATGATTAGCCGCCGCTTGCCGCAGGTTGTCTCCCATGCTCATCGTTCGCGAGTAACCCCACGCCCGATGCTCGGCATTGAAGTGTCCTGCAACGATCAGCGGCGAACCACCGGCTTTACCAGCTGTCCTGCTAAAGAGCGTTGCGAAGCTGTTTGGAGTGCTTAGGTGAACCGTAGATATGTAGTATAAAGATGCTACATTTAAGCTGACCTCTAGGAATGATTTCAACGAACAAGTGCTCAGCCCTGCTGGAGTATAACAAAATGGACACGCACAGCGGAAGTGCATCCTTTGGAGACCTAAAATATGAATGTGGCGACAAGGCGAATTTCTGGAATTGTTCAGCTGTATTGCTTAAGTTAGGGTTTCAAGAGCTCAGGGGATTCCCAGCAAATGGGCGACAAAATTCGCTATTTTCTTTGTTTTAGAGCCATCAGGGAGAAGGCGCACATAACGGGAAATTCGCGACGTCGTTCTTGGGGTGCAATCCAGCGTTTCCGAAAGTAGACAAGTTCACCTAAAATGGCTTGATGAATCAGAATCGATGGTCTGCTGACGCAGGCATGACTGCTCCGTCGCGGCATAGGGAGGTGGAGCGGTCCATCTTTTTAAACGCTAAGATTGTGTACCTCCTAAGTTTACCTAGATTTAGGAAGTACTTGCTTGTCCCCTAGTGACATCTCAGGAAAACGTAAGTAAGCGTGTTGATTCGCGTAGCCCGAGGTGGGGGCCAAGCGACGTTTGGCGGACTAGTTTTTCGCTCGTAAAGGGACTGTCTACAGTCCTTCATCGCTCTCCCCTTTTTTGGCTCAATAAACATCGTACCTTTCGAATTCTCTAAGCGTGCAGTGGTTTCTCCAGAAACTGAGTAGAAGTTATAAAAACCGAATTTTTTACCTACAAAGTCGCTCCTTGCCCACATGTACAGACGTCGGCAACAATGGTTACCGGGCACGATGCGTCTTTGTCAGACCTTGGTGAAAGCACGGCTTATGAATTCGTCGATTTATGGGGTTTTACGTCCCAAAACCACGATCTGGTTATGAGAGACGCCGTAGTGGAGGTCTCCGTAAATTCGGAACACCTGGCGTTTCCTAACGTGCACTGACATCGCACATACACGGGCCACAACATTTTCGCCTCCATCGAAATGCAGCCGCCGCGGCCGGGATTTGATCCCGCAACATTCGAAACAGCACCCGAGTACCTTAGCCACTAGACCACCGTGGCGGGGCCACTGCTTATGAGACACGTCTTCGCTGCTGCAATGTCCCTTATTTGGATATGTAGACATTTTTTTTTTACTTCATATATTTTTCGGGTAGAGCAGCAAGTACCCTTGTCTGGTCAGCCTTCCAAACTGCGCTGAGCCGATGGTGCACCGTAAAATGGACCGCAGAGGAAGCGTGGTGCGAGCAGTGCGATGGCTACTCAGTACATTCGAAGCAGTTGTTTGCGTTGCTTTGTAACTAAGTTGATAGATTGCTTGACTTGATGCCGCTGCGTCATGTCAGCTTGGCCTTTTGAAGCCCATTTTGATCATCACGTTTGACCATCACCAACAAAAGACATCTTCAAACTACATCGTTCCAGAGGAGGTTACTCGGAGAGTGACAGCAGACTATGCAGGGCTATTGAGTAGTGTCCTACTCCAAACCACTCGTGTTCCCTTCATAGAATTTGGAAAGTTCATTAGGTGACGTAGGCATATTTGCGGCCGAGAGGCTGATACGCAGGGTGTATGGAGTTAAAATTATTGCTTTTTCCAATTTCAACCCTGCACATATGTCATAAAAAGAATTCCTCACAACTTTTTGCATTGTCTACCTGTTCGTTTATCATATATCCCTCAAACACAACTATAAATGTATTTACATATAACAACTGAAAATGGACAGTGGCAGCTGGCATCAATTTAGTTCTAACTGAAGTGGTTTAAGACACACCAACGTGCGGTTGCTTTAAGACTACCGTCGTGTTACCTTCAACAAACCCTGTAGTAATACTGCCTTTAATGAAAATAAACGCAAAAAGCGAATTCAAATACGGTGGACGTAAAGCTATCTACCAACAACGCCTTCGCGTCTTTCACCAACGGTTTACCCCACTTTCCTTCGATATGAATGGGCAGGGGTGCAAGGATTCATCTCATTCATAATGGGATGGTGAAACTCTAGCCACCAAGCCAACCTCGCAGCTATACAGAGAACCCAGACTCTTTTATTGTGAAGAGGGCGATGCGACTTGCACTTCGACACCGAATAAGGCTCCGAAAATTGGTTCTAAATTTTTGCTGGGAATTTCTGACAAAGTCGTGAAAACGTCAATACGATCCCAGGGATCGTATTGACGGATGATACTGTATTTTGCCGGGCTAGAAAAATTAGAAGCGTTTCTTACCAGGTATTTTGTACATATGCTGTGTGGCGACCTCTATGGCGTAATTTGAAACAATATGGCGACTTCCGGCGACTTATTGCTCTTCGCTTGGTGACACTGAGTCGAAACTCAGCGGCAAGCAACCCTGCTCACCATACGCTCCAAAGAGATCGAGGAATGACACCTGTATAGCGCGCCTTGTCAGTGAAATGGTGGGGCGTTCGTTGATGTTTTGTTCACCAAGGCAGCTCGCATTCCTAGATACTAATTTTGGCATGTTCTGCTGAGCTTGATGCGATTTTCCCCATTACTGCCGCCGCCTCAACAAAAAAAAAAGTTCAAGACGAACTGAAAGACCACAAATATTGCACAATGGTAGGAGTTTTGGTGTCAGCGGCCTCGCCACCTGAATTGGACTGTATAAGCGGAATATTTGCAAACGTTAGGTGTTACAGCGCACACTTCTAAAAGAACGAATAAAGCTTTGCACGTTAGCTTCAAGATCAGCTCTAATGCTTACGCAGCTTCGAAAGAAAAAGAATAGTGATGTCGACAATGCGCAAGGTTGATATAGCACATATACAGATATATGCAATAAAGCGACCATAATGGTGTAATTTTTATTAGCAGCAATAAGGCCATCTCTTATATAAATTTGGAGCGTCATAGGGAGGTCCCCATTGGTCAGGAGTAGATGGTTTTGGGCAGCTGAAACAAAGGACAGGTACGGTGTATTTTATGATGAGCGTTATTGACTGACGTATTAAATAACGGTTGCTCGCCGTAAGAACTGCAAGACAGCCATCACTGGATGCTTAAATTGTCTGTTGCAAAGCTCTCCTTACGCAGCAGGCTTGTCGTACTGCAAGGATATTAATACGTTCATTTCGCGCCGTCAGCTGCTGGGGTACAGAGAAAACGCGGTTAATGACAAATAAAATACCGAAGCAGGCCTCCCGAATTTACTAATAATTTCCGCAGTTTTATGTGCCAGAGCCACGATATCCTTCCGAAAGAATCCCAGGTGGTCGAAATTTGGGTCCTTATCGTGCGCTGAGAGCGCACATTTCACAGCCTTCGACATTCGCTTTCATCGAAATGTGCCTGATGCGCCAGGGATAATACTCCGGAAAGTTCACGCGAGCAGTCAAGTGCCGTAGCCGATAAGCTAATGCTTCGTGGAAGCTTCCCATATTTGAGTGTTCTAGTGTGAAAATAGAAAATGTTCTACCTCTAATTCATAAAAAGCACTATAAGAAGACTAACATGTGTATGTTTGTACAAATATTCATTGGACAAACGATGCTGGGTCGGAGACAGTATCGTCACCACAGAAGTGACATTTTTTTTGTTTTTCATGTGCAGGTTTCTTTGTAAAGAACGCTCTTGGGAGGACGACAGTTTCCTTTTCACGTGCCATTCAGCGTCTTTCAAATATTCCCCAATCACTATACCCGTTGGTGGCTAGAGGTTGGGCATGCACATTCACGGTAGTTGGCGGGAAGTGTCTGCCTAGTACTCAGGAATTGTAGAGTCGCCCTTAACATCAGCAAAACCATAGACATTGAATTGTACATGTTACGTTCGCGAGTATTCCAGAAAAAGAAAACGCATAATAAGAAATTCATGCAGTCAATGAAACATACTGTTTATTGTACTAGTTGGACTAAGGAACACCTTTATGACGAAAGATCAGGTAAAATATCTGAACGCAAGCCTGCATGCGCGTTTTCCTCTGAATATGTTTTCGAAGCACATGCCGCAAGTCAAACGGGGTAGAAAATAAGTGGCCGTATCTTTCAGTGCATGAGGTACACTTTGTTATTGTCGCTACCGTAAATACGTATCATTTCGACCTTTAAAAGCGTTAAACCATGGTCGATGTTGCGACAAACACCTGAGTTCATGAGCATGGTGTCTCAACCAACAACCTTCAGGAAAAAAAAAAATGGAGGAAGCTTAATAGCCACGATTATTCGAGGTCATATGATGTCAATTCAATTCTCTGAGCACATGTTTTTGGAACACCTTAGTCATTTCTGCAAGGTTAAGGCTTCACAGGCAGATAGAGGGCTTAGAAATCAATTTTACTGATCACCTCAAGCCGCCCACCTGGCTTCCCCCAATTACTGGCCACATTACATGGTGACATCAGGGTAGGCCGAGCGACAGAAGGGATGAAAACGCACGCCATGGCGTTTCCTTTGAGATTGGCGTTCATCACCGACTGGCACGCCAAATGTCATTATTAAACGCGAAGGATTTCTTAGCGAACTTCGGCGAGTTTGAGCGTATCTATCTATCTATCTATCTATCTATCTATCTATCTATCTATCTATCTATCTATCTATCTATCTATCTATCTATCTATCTATCTATCTATCTATCTATCTATCTATCTATCTAGCCGCCTACGATTTTGTGCTCTCCTGGCCGTTTCGCTAATCGGATGTTTACGAAAACTGGCATGCCACAACATGACTACATGACGAACATAAATGACAGGTCATAACATGAAAATCATGACAGGCATGTTATGAGCGGCATGATTTACATGCCACGGTCTTGGTGCTCTCCTGGCCGTTTCGCTAATGGGATGTATGCGAAAATTAGTATGGCACAACATGACTGCCTGACGAACATAACTCACAGGTCATAACATGAAAATCATGATATGCATGTCATTAGTGACATGATTTACATGCCACGCGTTTCTTTAATGGGATGTATACCAAAATTTCTATGGCACAACACGACAGCATGAAGAACGTAAATGACAGGTCAAAACATTAGAATCATGACACGCGTGCCATGAGCAGCATGGCTTACATGCCACAGCCTTGGTGCTCTTGCGGCCGTTTCGTTAACTTCATATCTACCAAACTCGGTATAGCGAGACAACAATGCAAATCCATTTGACGTTCCTGATGCGTGCTTCGCATTTCCTTGATTCCCACTGCACGTGGGATCTGCCAATTTTTTCTTTTACAATACCGCAGGCCCAAGCGGGTGTGGTGACAATACAGTACAAAAGGAAGAAAATATTGAAACCAATGTATCCGGAGAAGAACATAAACACGCAAAATTTTGAACATATTCAATAAATACAGACACTATGCTTAAAGGAGTGCTTCGTACAAGCAACGTTTATGATAATTATGCAGTGACAAGAGGCTGCGTGTGAAATACAGATGACGTCAGTCACTTCATTACCACTCAAATACCAGATTCTGAATAGTGTCGATAAATGCATTGAGAGATGAGCAGTTTCCAGCACCAGAAGGGGCTGGAAAATGGCGTGAGGGAATAAAGAGGTGTTGCGAGTGTTAAATTATGACGAGGACGGGGCCGTATTGATTCGTCATGATACGGGCACAAAATCTGAATGGTGCTTGAGTGTAAGTTCCTTGTTGTATTCGAGAGGATCCGTGATAAGGCAAATAAAGAATTTTTAATCTGGAAATCATTCTACATTGAGCTAGTGGTTGAATGTTAGCCTCCACGCGCAGGTTCGTAATGCTCGTTTGACGCGAATATTGCGAATATATGAATCTCAATGCTCACTTCTTTATGCGCTCTAATTAGGACCCTGGTTGCACGCATAGCTGCCCTTACGATCGGAAACAAAATGTTCTGGTTTGCTATTGCAGTTTAGTTTTATCAAAGAATACTCGCATAACTGAGGAAATTGTGGGGCAGCTATGCACCAGAATTTCTTCATCTCACCCATTTTTAGTCCGAATACGATAAAGGATTTCTCACTTCAATGTAGACAATTTCACAGGCACCTGTCGAGTTGGGAGGGCTCCAGCCACAGCTCCAGCCATAGTTTCGAAATGCTTCCGGCCATTCGGGGTAAGTTCGGTTCATTCCCCGGTGGAAGCATTTTGCGGCCGAGGCGGCGTCGCATGCTTGTCCTCCCTCCCTGGCGTTGGGATGTCTACAGACGTGTGCTGAAGGCATTGACTTCAGCGATACTTGATAAGCATCACCAGCCGTCCGTATGAGAAGCAGCAGCAGCAGCAGCAGCAGCAGCAGCAGCAGCAGCAGCAGCAGCAGCAGCAGCAGCAGCAGCAGCAGCAGCAGCAGCAGCAGCACTCTAATTAATAGTGTCAGTGCTCACCGATCTATGTTACTTGTCGCGACAGCACCGCAGAAGCTTCTTCTTGAATTTAGGGCGCGCTTCGCAAGTCTGTCTAGGGGTGTGCCACCTTGCCATGACAAGGCAGAGGATGTCCACGTACGATGACGGGAACACTGTGCGCAAACAGCCCAAGTGCGTCTTCAGAAAAGTAGAAGAAGCGATCGTTTTGCATGTGCGAGAGGTACTGAATAACGGCGTTACCGAACATCCCATCAGTTCGTAGTCATGCGCAGGTATTCTAGTCAATCAGAAAACGGAACGCTACGTTTCTCAGTCTAATATAAAAAGAGTATATCCGGTTACGGCTGCGTATCGATCACAGTTTAGAGATTGGCTTTATAACAACGAATTGAACAGAACAGTATAACTCATTAAGCAGTGCGCTTTCTTGTCGGAGTAAATGTCATTCAACAAAGGGGAAAGCACTTAAGGAGTATTCTCCTGACCCCATAGATAAAAAATACCATGCGAAAGTAATGTGTCATGCGCATGAAACCGTACCATCATAAGCCTGTTCCATGGGACCCCTGGGCAACGTCCTTTCCCAATGATCTCAGGTTCCACAGCCGTGGACGACTTGATTACGTTCAGTACTGGGTAACCTCTTATTTCCTCATCCTGCTTAACCCTTAGATGTAGCAGGGTGCATTTTGCTCCATCATTTTTCTTTGACTTAGAAAATGCGCAGGAAACAAAAAAAAATAATGTGATGTACATTTTAGGTTGCTGCAATGCAAAAGTTGCTGGTGAAGTAGTAGCTGGTGTAGAACTTGCAATCAGTAGGCTGATGATCCTCGCACACACATTGGGATGAAATACACAGAGCGACGCTAAGGGAAAACGTCTTAAGGTGCGAACATGCGATAGCTTACCCTGTCACCAAGAGTAGCCTGTCTTCGCACGACCACCTTTCGCAATGGGTGGTCGGGAACTTGTTTTCTCCATTTCGTAGGTAAATGCCCCTGAATAAACAAGAGCCTGCAATCGAAGCAATAGAAGCGACAACGCTTTGAATACTTTATGTATCGATCTAATATAAAAAGAGGGCTACATATTCATTGCTTTTGATTTCGGGGTATTAAACAAAACATGTAAGTTTTTTAAGAGCTTCCAGCGTAAAAGACAATGGTTGCGTCTGTCTAAAAAAAGTCTCTGATCACATAACGTGTTTCAGAATTTCAGCTTTGAATTTATTTTTTACACGAATGCATGTGCGGCATTGGTTCCTGTAACGTCCCTTCGTTTGTTACACTCACCACTGAAAACACTGCGAAGGAACTTGGCGTCCTTTTGTAGAAATATGAGCGCTTGACGTGGACACCTGGTTTGCTTTACCGCAAAATATACTGTGGGTGCATTGAGTGATCGAGCAAATGAAATAAAAGACTGCGAGGATACCTTCCGCGAGTCCAATGGCAGAATGACTCATAAAGAAAGATGCTTACAAAGAAATAGCAGCAGGGATTTTTCAACAGGCTCTGCTACGTCTTTAACGCAGTGAGAAACCAGTTCATTCGAAATCGCGGCTCCATTGGAACACGAAAGCGGAAAAATATCGGAGCGCAGGCTCTATGGAATTGATAATTTCGCTTGGTTTTCTCGCTTTTGAAACGTCGTCACCAGCCAAGCAGCAAGCGACGCTGCGGCTATTGGCATATTTAGTGAGTCAATGGATGAGCCATAAGCTACCGGGCGCACTCACTGCGCGGCTGCAATGTGACTTGCCCGAAGCCGATGTCATACTCCACGAGCAGAGTCCCGTCGCTGGCGCACCAGCCATGAGCTGGTTCAGCGCATGCCAGATACAGAACAATCGGCTAATACCTTGAGAGAAATTCTGGCTCTTTGTTAATCGAGTTCAGGCGTAGGTACAATACGACGACCGGCAAAGCAAAACTGAACCTTGTTGCGACTGTTCTCTGTCGAGCAGCGCTGATTTGACTTTGGCGGAGAGGGCCGTCCGATTCGGGGGCTCATGATAAACAAAGCCAATATGCGGTGGGTGGGTGGCAGCCTAATGGTGCCACCCACCCACCGCATATTGCCAGTCAACATGGTGATAACTTGGAAGCCGCAGCTGTGGAACTGCGATTCTATCTGCAGCTGTAGGAACCGGGCGGTTGCGTTGCGCTCCCGACATTGGCGATAGAATAAGGACACCACAAATACTGCGCCTGCAGAGCGCGGATTCTCGGCGGCACTAAGCGCGTAGGGCTCGTCTTGGTATACAGTGGTAGATTGCGTCAGTTTTGTGTGCGGTTCTGTGAGAGGACGTGGCTCTTGACTTAGTAGCGGTGTGGAAAATATGTGGCGAACAGATAAGCCGACTCTTCGCTCAGACGGACATTCATTATTGTTTTGTGGGGTTTTACGTCCCAAAACGAGTTCTGATTACGAGAGACGCCGTAGTGGAGGGCTCCGGAAATTTCCACCACGTGGGGTTCTTTAACGTGGACTGACATCGCACAGCACACGGGCCTCAACATTTCCTCCATGGAAACGCAGCCGCCGCGGCCGGGATTAGATCCCGCCACCCTCGGATCAGTAGTCAGGACCTTAGCCACTAGACCACGTGGCGGGGCATACGGACATTAATTGGCATCCGCCTGAACTCAGAACGTTCCAATGGTCCCGGCTCGTCGCACGCGCCCCTGCGCTCGCTAAAAGTTCGTGTTCCTCTCCCAGACAAAACGCCGGAATTTCAACACATTCCCGGCCGCGAAAGGGTGTCACACTGTAGTTCGAGCGGCGCAGTGGTCTACCTTGTGGCCGTGAGAACGAGACAACGAAGGCCGTTCAAAAGCTCTATCTATTCGAAATACAGGCTTTAGAAGTTTTCACGGCCGGGAATGTGGTTGTCACACTTCCAGGATGTACGAACTCTGCAGCGAGAGCACACAATCTTGCGCCAGCAATTTCTTGCGCGGTGACCTTTAGTGGTGCATCGGAGGTACTGCATGTCACTTGACATCTTTTTTTTTTCCTTTCTGCTCGCGGCATGTAAGCGATGCAGGATTCCGTCAAATGCTGTTCGATTTGCAGAAGTTGCCGCTAGCAGATGCAGGTGTTTTAGAAACAGAACTATGAAGCACTGACGACGTTAGAATGGCACTGTGAAAGCGACGACCTTCATCCTTAGGATTCGTAAAATTCGCTCTTCTGGAGGGTCTCTAATTCGATGCAAAAGAACTTGAGCAGTCGATCCAGTTCCGTCGCGTGCTGGACGTTGTCGTCAGTGGAACTTGCAGCTCGTGCAGCACAAGATCGGCAGTAGTTTACCACAATATCATGCGGCATTGCTGTCAGCAGTACGTCGCACAGTCGGTCTTCCGGTGAACCTATACCATATATTTATATATATTCTCCAATTACTATTATCCGCCTAAATACTCTTTTACATTATTGTCCTGAATCACTTCATTACGCAACTGGGGTGAGCTGAGCTAATAAATTCCAAAAAAAATTACAGCATATCCACGGAGTGAATGATGATGAGTGGGCGAAGCTCGGGATGTTCGTCGTAGATCGTGCCGAGTTCCGCATTAATTTAGTTAACGCGCACGCTACGAATCCTCATGGTTGAACTATGCACAAGTGAATTCTCCCACCGGCACTTCATTGCAAGATCCAGTGCATATATATATATATATATATATATATATATATATATATATATATATATATATATATATATATATATATATATATATATAGCAGCCATGGTGGTGAATATGCCGGAGGCGTGAAGGCAGAGATGAATAGTAGACCCTCGGAATTGGCAACAAAAATGCGGAAAGCGTTTATCAACGTTTCAGCCGGAGACCGGCCTTCATCAGGCATGCCTATGGTTACGTGATGATTATGGTTACGTGAGGTTACGTGATCGTCAGTAGGTAACGGAAGGGGCGGACGATCACGTAACCTCAGGGACACCCTTGTAAACTCGCGATGAAATGCATCTCGTCCACACAACGGATGCAGGCCATGCCTGAAACCAAGGTGTCTTGTCTGTAAAGCAATGCAGCAGACAAGTACTGCCCACAGCTCAATCACAGTACTCTGTGAAAATTCGCGGTAATTTAACATGCGATTCCTCGAATGTTGTCTATCTGCTGGAGTGTACTATATGTAGAATGCAGTACATAGGTCAAACAGAAAACTCATTCAGGCTCCGCTTCAACAACCACAAAGCCCATGCCAAATCTATTCCAAATCTACCTCTCTCGAAACATCTAAACCTCCCAAACCATTCATTCGATAAACTAACAGTTACACTATTAGAAACGGGCTTCAAGTCAAAGCGAGAACGTGAGCAACGAGAGTCGTATCTAATATACCGGTTCAAAACCATCGGGAAAGGCATAAATGAGAACCAGGGAACCATCGCAATAATAAAATCATTGGCAAGCGTTTAACCTGCAGCACCGTATGTACAGCGGGAACCGGACTATTGAAATATGACGCGTTTTTCAAAGCGAATCATGTAAACCTGTTTGATGATTTTTCCCTTCTTGTTTTTTTTAAAAACTACCTGACCATTCATCTTTTACATGCCTTATTCTAATTATTTCTCTGAAACATTCCTTTTCTTTTTTTTCTCTTTCCTCCTGGATGTGGCCAAACGCGCAGGCAGGTCAGTGCACGTTTTCGCCCGTCCAGGCGCAGACTTCTAGGCGCCACCGCCACAGACGTCACTGCAATTGTACTCCCCCACCCGCTTTCTTCTTTCCTTCCCTTTTACTGGTCTTTTTTTTTTCTTGACATTGACACACCTGAGGGGGGCCTGAAGTGTAGGCTTGACTATTGTGTCCAGCCACGGAAACCACTTCGTAAGGAGGGGAGGGAATAAAAAAGGGGGCAGAGAGGGGGAACACAAATAATAATAATAGTAAAAAAGAAGGGGGGGGGGGGTCATGATGCCCGCATATGACACACGTCGTCGGCTTTTCCCCCACTCTTTGCTCTGTTTCTTTCAGGTTCTAGATCTTTCCTGTTCTTTCTTTTCTTATTCGTTCTCTTTTCATGTTTTTCTTCCTTCCTCTTTTATGAAAATCTCTCTCAGATAGGTATAAATAGAAGCGGAAATACAACCATAGGCATGCCTGATGAAGGCCGGTCTCCGGCTGAAACGTAGAATAAACGCTTTCCGCATTTTTGTTGCCAATTCCGAGGGTCTACTACTCATCTCTTATATATATATATATATATATATATATATATATATGGATTGCGGGTGAACGCTTCTCCAACGCGAGCAGTCGGTATTTCTCAATCAAGAAACTCGCTAGGAGACGCTGCCTGCGCCAACGTTGTCCCTCGCGGGTGAGGACGCGTTCTCCTTCATTGCGAGCTGGTAGAGCGTTCCTCTAAGAAAGAGCGTTTCCATAGCCAACGCGCGCCTTTCGCTCTCTCTCTGTCTCTCTCACAAGACAGCAGAGGCACGCGCCGGGAGAGAGAGAGAGGCACGTACTGGGAGGCGCGTGCCGAGGGCGAGCGCGTGCCTCCCGGCACGCGGGTTACGCCTGACGACTGACGCCTGACGACTGAGGCTTGAAGCGTGACATGGTTAGACTAAGAGGAGCTTCGCCCCTAAAGAAGAAGAGAATCGGGGAACTTACCATTCCAATAGGCATGCAAGCTCTTGCGGTAGTCGCAATATTCGGCAAAAGTAAGGAAAGTTGCGAACGGCAACATCATTAGCAGCCACAGCGTGCTCATTTCTGTCTGCTCAAGTACCCTCAGAAAGGTTGCTAGCTATACGGTTTGTAAGGAAGGTGTAAATGAAATTTAGTGGTCTTCAAACTGCAATAAAAAAAAGAAAACTAAGCTTATACATGTACAGCCGCCCAATTTTTTAACCTGAACACGCGAGCGTCGACCGCCGAGCTGATCAGCGCCACAGAGCGGAGCGCGGCGTGGAAATGAACGAGAATACGCGCATGCGTGCTTTGAGCAGTTCTCGGCAGCTGTCGTCTGCTAGGCTTTTCCGGGAACCGGACACCACGCCCGATATTTCTTTGGGATGTGGCCCTCAACGACATCCGTATCGTAGCTACTCTTTTCCTCAGGGATCCGAGCTGGCATCACTAAAACTACGGAAAGCACATTCTCGAGAAGGCAGGTGAAGGGCGTTATAACCGCGAAGTGCGATATACCAATGACGTCTGATCGGAATATCTCGCTTATCACCTCACGCCTTTCAGCAAACAAAGCAAAGGAAGGTCGTATCTTGTTGCACTTTCCATTCTTTTTCCAGCGGTATTTCGAAGAGACAGCAAAAAGCGATAACCGATGAAAACAATGTAAGCAGCGTGCACTAGTGTTGCAAGATGGAATTAACCACGGAGCGTGTCGCTCACCTAGCTTATTAGTAAGCTTTTAATTAACACGATCCCAAATTAGCATAATTTTAATTACAATGATCTTAATTGAAAAGTTCTGAAATAGCATGGTCCCCGAGATGCAGGCCTTAATTAGGGTGGTTCTAATTAACATGTGGCTAATTAGCAAGAATTTAACAGCAAGTTCGTAATTCACTTGATCATAATTAGCAATGATCTAATTAGCCATGACATCATTACCGTGATTTTAGCGAGCGTGTATGACATCAACTGCTTAATTAGAACGGGTAGGCTTAATTGGCTTGAATAAGCATGAACTAAAACTACGAAAAAGAAGACGAAGAGAGCCAGAGCACGCGCCGGCCGCTGATGAATCTCTTCGACTCCGCATGACATAACTAAAAGCTTAACCACTCCGGTGGCCCCGCCACGGTGGTCTAGTGGCTACGGTACTCGGCTGCTGATCCGAGGGTCGCGGGATCGAATCCCGGCCGCGGCGGCTGCATTTCGATGGAGGCGAAATGTTGAGGCCCGTGTACTGTGCGATGTCAGTGCGCGTTAAAGAACCCCAGGTGGTCGAAATTTCCGGAGCCCTCCACTACGGCGTCTCTCATAATCAGAGCTGGTTTTGGGACGTTAAACCCCACAAATCAATCAACCACTCCGGTGTAAAAGTGCTGATGCGGATGCCCCAGCGTAGTTAGGGGGTGCAATCATATTTCTTCCATCGGAAGCACGACCACTTGACCTTTCCATTACAACCGAATAGCAGCGTTAAGAATACAAAAAAAAAAAGAATAATGACGGTACCGGTGCTCAAAAAAAGCGGGCGTGGTGTCTGGTTCCCGGAAAAGCCCAGCAGACGACAGCTGCCGAGAACTGCTCAAAGCGCGCATGCGCGTATTCTCGTTCATTTCAACGCCGCGCTCCGCTCTGTGGCGCTGAACAGCTCGGCGGTCGGCGCTCGCGTGTTCAGGTTAAAAAATTGGGCGGCTGTACATTTACGTAAAATTGCAGGGGACGACTTTTTGAACACCGGCAAGGGATATGAATAAAGCAAAACACACGCCGAAAGAGGAGCCTTTCCTTGACGTTTCGGTCGAGTTACAGGCCTTCTTCAGGATAACGGCATAAATAGCCACCATTGCTCCCGTTATTCTGATCCTCGGCCGAAAATTCAAAGAAGCGTTCCGTTTTCGATGTTATATATATATATATATATATATATATATATATATATATATATATATATATATTCAAGAGTGGAGAGTGATTAACAAAAGCAATATAAGTTTACTATAGTAAAGTTATATTGTTTTTGTTAATCGTGTGAATCTCCCCTTTTGAAAATATTTGTTCGGGCGCAGGAAAATCTTCTTTCCGAACTACGTATATATATATATATATATATATATATATATATATATAAAAGGAAACTTCAGTGGGTGCGGCACATATAAGAAAAGAAGCGGGTACACGCACGAATAAGCAATACTTTTATGGCCAACGTTTCGGCCGTGGCACGGCCTTCGTCAGAGAATGACGAAGGCCGTGCCACGGCCGGAACGTTGGGCATAAAAGTATTGCTTTTTCTTGCGTGTACCCGCTTCTTTTCTTATATATATATATATATATATATATATATATATATATATATATATATATATATTATTACATCGGTGTTGCGAACGTCTCTCGTTAGTGTGGTTGTTGTCACACTATGCTTGCATGAGAGACCTCTCGAAACCTAGCAAGACTTAGCAAAACTGAGCAAGAGCTAGCGAGGCAAAGTAGAACTTAGCAAAACTATGTCATACTTCAAGTCGTCCAACATCGTCTTTTTCAAGACTAGCGCGACTTAGTGCGAGCTTCACTATTTTTTTAATGCGCACTTGCAAACAGAAATACCTGTCAGGAAAATCTGGTTTTTCTGCGCGAAGAACGCAATAGACAAAGCACAGTACACAAGTCTCATACATTTCCATTCCCATCGGAAATGCGAACACCGCGACCTTGATCGAACGCACGTTTTTTCCGCATCTGTAGTGGACACACTGCACGCACGCACGCACGCACGCACGCACACACACGCGCACACACACACACACACACACACACACACACACACACACACACACACACACACACACGCACACACACACACACACACACACACACACACACACACACACACACACACACTATTTCATATATCTGCTGATAGAAAACCTGTGGGCTGCTCTATCTTGTAGAAGACGAAGTAGCGATGGCGAGCAACAACGAGCGCGTGACACGTGGATTCTCTGTTTTTCTGGGGAATAAACGACCACGTAGCAACTCGCTGCTCGGCGGTCTTCCGGCGTATTGTCCTCCGCCGCACTTAGAAGCCTGGTTTATTATTCAACGAAGTCGTCGGATTTCACACTGGTGCCGAAAGACAGAACCTGCGCGTATTGTTGCTGGCATGCCTATGTTCCGCAATTATGGTCAGTAAATTATATGTTTTCCTTTTCAGTTTTCTTCAAGTTTCTTAATTTGCATCCATTTGCTTGAATACTCCCACAATTATTCTTGACAAAGCATTGTAGGAGCCTATAAATTGCCTGTCCCCCATGGTGAATGGCGCCAGCTCACTACGTTACTCAGTTACCGGCCGACCGATACACGCATACTGACGCATACTGGTGTGTCCGCATCGCGAGTGGAAATTCCTTGGACGCTGCAGATTTCTTTGCTGCTGAAAGAAGTGCCTGCACACCCTTGAATGCTGCGGTGTTATTCGCGACAGAAGTAGTGGTCGGCATATTTGGTGTTTTCTTGGTTAAAGTGGCGGAACCTTTACCAAACATCAAGGCATGTGGTACGCTTATCTTCTTGTACAAAAACCAGGCGGCCGCTGGGCGTCTCCTTGGTGGTTGACTAACGCTCTCTCTGCAGTGAGTTGCTGTTGAAAGATTCTTTGTTTTTGGTTATTGAAGCATCAGTTCGATGAACAGTATGAACGTTGCAGTGCATTACAGTCTCGAGGTTCCTTGGCATGCGATTCAGTGTGTTGGCCTAATCGATTGTGTTGGCATGGTCCACTGCTTTCAGAAGTGTGATACCAATATGGCTAATTTTTCACTGATGAGATGGGTTAGGCATGGATAAAATTACCCCTTTGTTTGAAGACCTTAACGTGAACCATTCAGATATAGCTCAGGATGAGAGGTACAGAACGGAGAAGGCACAGGGAAAATCAAGCCCATGCAGTCCGTTTCTGATATTGTTGCTGTTGCTGAAGGTAAACTACAGCTCTAGGTTCCGGTAAGCAGGAACACTGAGAAGTAGGGCAACTCCGGCGTTTCTTTCGCCATGTTCTGATGTCGATATTTTTCAATGGTACTGATAGTCCTGTAGCAGCCAGGATGGTTCAGTCTGCTCAGAAACGACCAATAATTTTAAATAACCGACTGAAAGGAGTGCTCAAAACGAAACGTGTAGACGCTTTGTGCAGCGCATGCGATTACATCACAGCCTTCCCACCATCAGAAATATGGAGCTGGTGCCAGGAAAATGACAGTGGCGATGTCATCCGACGATGTATTGAGTCATGCCGGCTTTGCTGAATTTGACAGCGACGATTTGAGCGCTGAAGTGTCGCCATTTTGCTTTTGACGCCCCGCGGCCTCGGGTAAGCAGCGGTGAAGGTGATGACATCAAAAACACAGGGTGGCCCGCGTGAGAATCCGCTAAAAATTCCTAAAATTGATTTCCAGGAACACTAAACAACTTGCAACCGTATGGCTTGGCATATACTATTACAGTACCGAGGAGAATATATACTAAAAAATTTCACTGAGATGCGCTGACGCTGAAAAATCGCCGGAGTTGCCCTTTAAGGCGACGTGGATCCGCCAAAAACACATTGGCTGCGAAGGGATGCCTTACTAAATTCACTCTCAAAGTGGTCCGTCACTCTAACGTTCAGAGTTTCGCATCGTGGTGTGGCATTATAGACAGAAATAGTCATCCGGTCTACTGGTATAGTACTGGTCAGGACCGCCTGGCACCTCGTACACAGAATCAAACACACCTACGTGGCACTCCAAAGAAACACAGACAATGTGAGGCATCAGCAATATTAAAGGGATGTGCATGACAGAATGAGTATTATGAGGAGGGATGTGATTAAGGCATTCCTATGTGGGATAAGAGTGGACAGGTATACTCGAGACAGCCTACAGTCTCATGATGCAGTTCTACGACGTTTAACAACACAACACTCACCACTAAGTGCTGCCTTGCTTGGCTGCGTAATGGTTCGTTGATATTGGGGTGTCGGCATATTTATATTCATGTGTTAAAGGAGTAGTTCTAGATGAGATATGCAAAATGATGGTAGCTTTAGGTCAACGACAGGCATTCCTGGTGCATGTGTAGGAATATTCATGGCGTCGATGAAGTCTCGAAGCCTTGTTCATATGCTTGGTCCCTTACTTGGATGCGTTTGCTTGGGTAGCAGTACGATTAGTTAGCGTCAAGCACAGTTACACAAATGGTCCTATTTCTGCCTCCATTTCCTTCGGGCACCTGATCGCTTCTAATCGCTTTTAAGGGAGGCGGTAGCACGAGGGAACCGAACAACTTTATTGTGATCTGCTTCTACGGCCTGGCGAGAGCGTTAGAAGACGCCGTATGGAGGAAGAATCATAGCACCTGCCGATGTGCGACGTTTGCAAGTCTGCGGCTCTTAAATTTTGTGCAAGTCTTCAGGGCCACGGGCCGCAACGAACTGCTATAGCAGAACGTCTCCATGAAACACCAGTTGTTGTCAGTTGCCTAATGGAACGATTATGGTGATGATTATTATGGTTCGATTAGGAAAGGACGCTAATTTGTGCAGCACATGTAGGGAGCACGGCCAGGCGTCCGTGGTGGTGGGAGAGAGGGATTGAAAGGAACAGAAAGGAGGGAAAAGCCGTAGTGGAGGGCTCCTAAAATTTCGACCACCTGGGACTCTTTAACGTGCGCTGACAACGCACAGTACACGGGCCTCTGGCATTTTCGCCTCCATCGAAGATGCGACCGCCGCGGCCGGGATGGAACCAGCGTTTTTTTGGGTGGCAGCCGAGTGCCATAACCATTGCACCACTGCGGCGGACCAACCTCTCCGGTGAAGTTCCGACGAAGAGGTTGGGGCTCCTGCGCTAGCCACATCACTTTGAGGCCATCATAGTGGCCTCTTACCACAATCAGCCTAAGCCAAAACTGCGGCCTCGGGCTGACCACAGACGCTCCTATGGCCGTTGCATCAAGCACCACTTGCAACGACAGCGCGGCACTTCATCTTCCTGTATGTGTCCGCTCATCTACCGTCATCGAGCCTTTGTCCCCTACGCAGCTCCCAGTACGGCCCACCGGAACTTTTATAAGGACCTTATTATGCCTTTTCGCGCTGACGACCAGGACTGCGAAACTCTTCGCCCTGTAGAAAGCAGACTTGCACATACGACGCAAACTTTTCACTTCGGATTTGTCTCGACTGAATGGGGGTGGGGGGAGGAGGAGCAATGTGTACGGTCTTCATCTGCATCATCATCGCCAGCCACCATTTGCGGCTCGAGGCATGAGCCGCAAACAGAACGCGCTCGCGCTCTCGGCCGGGCGAGACGGTGCCGCCCGCCGCTCCGCTCCGCTCTTCTTCGCCTCCTCGGTCCAATAAAAGTAGAGATCCGACGGCACGGCCACGCCGGCTACCATCAGGGCTTCTCGCTTTACTCCGTCGCTAGATTTCAGTGACTACATCTACATCGCTTCAGCTGGAATGTCTGCGATTACCTGACCAAGCCAGTGGTGACGCGTAAGGATCTAGTTTCTGAAGACCATAGGTTGTACTGTGCTGTTAATCCTTAGTGTTGCTATGTATGTATTGTGCGACCTCCTCTATATTTATAAGATACGTACATCTGCGCCTGCCCGAACCAGGACGAATTTTTCGGCAACTAGGAAGCTTTCATTTCCTAGAAATCCGTATGGATTTTCTTGTAGCCTTGTGCTACAAAACGGGTGGATGCTAATTTTTCCTTTCAGCTCGTATTTTTAAGTCAACACACCTCATCGAAAAAGAATCGTTATTCCAGCAGCATCGGTACGCTGGAACATATAAGGCGTGAGCCTGTTTGGCGTACGCTATAAATAAATAAATAAATAAATAAATAAATAAATAAATAAATAAATAAATAAATAAATAAATAAATAGAGCGAAAATGGACAAACGGGCCACGCTCCTTCTTCAAGCCGCCAAATGTAAAGCTTGCCTTGGGGTAAGCTTCGCATCTGGCACCCTCTTGAGTCGCCCAAGCAAAAGCTGTTGAGTGACTACATGTAATTATTCTTCCTGAAGCCACCTAGTACAGAGGTTTGAAGAAAATTCACGCATTCACCACCATTGCGTGGGTCGCTATACAACTGACTATCATGTAAACTCCTGCGCTCCGTATCAGACAAGTATAACGCGAGCGTGTTCGTCTTTGTTCATGGTGCGATAGGCGTGCATATCTATGTAAAACGCATTGTTTAAGGGTGTTTGCATTGTATGAATATATACCCTGAACGGCGTCTCATGTACGCGCGTATTCTGGTATAGATGCGTATGTGCAGGTGTCGCTCAAATGTAGCCGTGGCTCGCCGCCTGTGTAGACAACCTGCTGACGGTGCAGTTCGTTGGAAGGGCTCTGATACAGGTTGACGTCCTCAGAAGGAACAGGAGGCGAACGAAAGAAGGAAACAGAAAAACAGAGAGAGGTTAACCAGACCGGTGTCCCCCTTGTTAACCAACGCGGAGGGATTCGTACAGGGGGAGGACAGGTGATAAGAACTCATGAGGGGGAAGAAGGAAATGTGCGGGACTGAGCCATCAGTAATAAGCTTTCTCAGGGCTCCACCGCCTTCAAAAATATAAAAATGTTTCTTTAGTGCGTTTGGGATAGCGAGCGATGACGAGGATGTTCGGGGGGCCCTGTTTGGAAAAAAAGAAGAGTGTAGGAGGCAGCACTAGGTGGTCCAGTCGCTATTACACTTCGCCGCTGAGAAGAAGGTTGCGGGATGGAATCCCAGCTGCAGCGGCTGCATTTCAATGTGGACGAAATGTTGAGGTGCGTGTATTGTGTGATGTCCGCATGTGTGTACGTTGAAAAAAAAAATGACCCAGGTGGTCCCAATTGGAGAAAACCAGCCGAAGGCAATTTAAGGGGGCTTAGATGAGCGGCTGAGAGCAGTGGACGGTAAAGTTGCAAATATAATGTAGTTTTCAGTAAAGTACACAGCGCACTTCATGGATCAAGATACAAGTGAAAGGAGGGTGCTACATGGACCTAATCCTTGCGCGTCCAGCCAGCCACACGTTGACGGGGCTGTTCGAATTGTGACATGTCGCTTTAGAAGCCGACAACGAAGTGCGCGCGCGACTGTGCTGGCGCTGTGGCACGAGCGCGAGCCTGGTGTCGAACGTTGGCCAGGAGTGACTCCAACGGTTGAGCTACACTTCTGAACTTGTTTACGTTTCCTGTACTTTAATAAATCGTCTACAGCCACAAGCGGCTGTACAGACGTAACAGTTGGCGACGAGGAAGACTGGACTCATCGGCACTCCACCGACGTCAACGAAACGACATGGCGACGCCTGACTTTGGTCGGCTACCCGAATTCAGCGGCAGCTCCGGCTCCTCGAGATCCTGGTATGGGAGGCTACAGTTCTTCTTCGACGCTAACGACATTACGGACGCATCGAAGAAACGTGCTCATCTGCTAACGCTGTGCGGGGAACAGACTTATGACATCGTCTGCGCCCTCATTCGACCCAAGCAGCCCAACCAAGTGAGCTACGGGGACATAGTCCAGATGCTCAAGGCTCACGTCGATCCACAACCGTCTGAGGTCTTCTGCAGGGCACGATTCCAGCGACGTGACCAACGGCAAGACGAAACGGTCAGTGATTACGTCACGGCGCTCAAGAAGCTAGCGGCAGACTTCAATTTTGGGACAAGCGCAGACACTGCGGCGAATCCGACAATGCTGCCTATGGGCGTCATGCTGCGTGATCGTTTCGTTTGCGGTCTTCGGAACGAGCAGGTCCAGCAAAGGCTGTTCGCAGAAAAGGACTTGACGTTCAAGAAAGCTTTCGACCTCGCACTGCGAGCTGAAAACGCCGTCGAAAACCAGAAGAACGTGAAAACCGAATTTAAAGAGATTCACGAATCCTGCACAAGTATCTGCAAGACAGAAAACCAAGGTCACTCGAGTACCTCTTCCCCAAAGAAGAAACAACGCTGTTGGCGTTGTAACGCGCAACATAATCCGGACACTTGCAAGTTCCAGACAGCCTCCTGCAACTACTGCAAGAAACGCGGACACATTGAAAAGGCCTGCCTGAAAAAGCGGAAAGAGGCAAAAACGAGCAATAGCATCGAATATCCCCGACAAGGAACTTCGACAGCTGCCGCAGCACCAGTGACGACTCAGCAGGGCTCACCAGACGTGGCCCTTTACGAGCTCAACACCTTAATCGACGCGTCCAGCACGCAGAAGGTCATGACTCGGCTACGCGTAAGCCCACCCAAAGCTCCTATTCCTACCTGGGACCGTCCCCAGACACCATGGAACACTGTGCACGTTGACTTCGCGGGGCCACTACTCGGACGCACCTACTTGGTCGTTGTGGACGCATACACAAAGTGGGTGGAAGTCCGGCACGTGACGCAAGCAACATCCGCGGCTGTTATCGACGTGCTCCGAAGCCTCTTTGTAACGTTCGGCATTCCCAGAAAGGTCATCTCCGACAACGGAAAAGCATTCATCTCCAACGAGATGAAGCAGTTCTATGCGTCGAACGGTATACAGGCTGCAACCTCGTCAGCGTACCACCCTGCAACAAACGGCCAGGCAGAACGCTATGTGGCGGAGCTGAAAAGAGCACTGCTGAGGGATGCAGACAAGTCTATACAGTGCCGACTTGCAAGATTTCTGTATCGGCAACACACGACGATACACACTGCCACAGGAATGACACCTGCGAGAGCGATGTTCGGGCGAGAATTGCTCTGCCCTCTCGATCTTCTCAAACGGGAGGCGGATAAACAAATTCCTGAAAGCCAGGAGGTATTGCCAAAATCATGCCGCTTCGCTCTAGGGGATAGAGTGCTTATCCGGCAGTTTGTGAAAAAGCCAGATTGGATTGAAGGCGAAATATTGCGCCGCGTCGGACCACGATCCTGGCTTGTAAAAAGCGACCACAGAAAGGTTCGGCGTCACCTCAATAACATGAGGAAAACGAGTCAGACCGGACAAACAACCAAATCGCCGACAGATTGGAGCGCAGCTGACGATCTCTTGGACGCAACGCCAGAAGAGACACCGTCGAGCTCAACTGCTCAACCGCCTGACTCGCCCGAGATGCAGGACGACACTCCCTCGCAACCGTCGACGTCACAGGCAGTGACCACTCGGCAACTGCGACCGCCAGAGGTTAGGCGACCTCCAGACCGCTATGGAGACTTCGTCTAAGGGAGGAAGAGTGACATGTCGCCTTAGAAGACGACAACGAAGTGCGCGCGCGACTGTACTGGCGCTGTGGCACGAGCGCGAGCCTGGTGTCGAACGTTGGCCAGGAGTGACTCCAACGGTTGAGCTACGCTTCTGAACTTGTTTACGTTTCCTGTACTTTAATAAATCGTCTACAGCCACAAGCGGCTGTACAGACGTAACAAATTGTCCTGGTGAAAAGGGCAATTTTTGCTTTATGCTCCTACTGCGATTCACGGGCTTGTCTATTTGTTGGTGTATAATTGGTTCCCTGTTTAGTTGTAAGCAATCTCCATTAGTTTGTACTGACACAGCACGTGTCTGTTAAGGTTTGCGTAACTTTTAATTTCATTGAGAATATACTTTTGTTTTGATAACCCTGGGCTTGGACTCGGTCTTTGAACCACACTGAGTTTTCTGCTAGCGCATAACAGGACCTAAAAACAAATTGTTTAAGCTTTCGCGGGTTGATTTTCTTTGTAGCGATACTGCAGTTCTTGGAATTTTCCCGTCGATTGCCTCCCTGGCCTTTGTAACTCGGGACTGGTGTCTTTCGGAGCGAACACGAGTTGTACTACGTCATGCGACCGAGTGGCGGGCTCCCCACACGGCAGTCCTAATGGCGCAACGATGACCTCATCGGTTCCGTCAGGGATGTCATAACATATATTATGTGACACTTGAAACTTTCGATGCCGGAACTGCGCCGGAACCCGCCCGATTTACTACTGTTGCCACAATCGTCATTTTCTTCTTCTTATGTTTAATAATAATAATAATAATAATAATAATAATAATAATAATAATAATAATAATAATAATAATAATAATAATAATAATCTCTCACGGCACGTAGAGTCCAAAGCTAAATTATTTTGCAGTCGATCCGGGGAGTCGGGGACCCAGGGTTTCCAGCCCGGATCCTTCGGCAGCCCAAGACCACGTGAACGTAATGTGGTAGAAACTGCAACTGTTCACACTGCATCAATCCCGTTTGCCTCATATCCACACTGAGGTTTTGTTTCCTGACAGTGGATATGCCCAGCCTTATATGGTATCGCTATAAAAATACCACTGTATATTCTATAATCTTGTGCTTGTATTTTTGTTGGGCATTTTACGCCGTTGTATCGCAAGGCTTCCACTCAAGATACAAAATATTACCTTCTGTGCTGTGTCTGCGTTGTAGCGCTCGTGTTGTACAGTTTGTGTTGCCTTAACTTCCGAGATAGTAAAGTGTGTCAGTACGTGCACATTTCCTGTGCTATATGGTGAATACACTTGCTCGGGTAATAGTTCACAAGTAGTCACAAAACACGAACAATTTAACAGTTAAGTTCACATACATTAGTGAACAACTGCCCTTTCACAAAAGAAAGCTCTTCGCTGTTGATTCACAAATGAAACTAATAGTTCGTACAAGAAATTCTAGAAGTCCAGGTGACTGTAAGTATACGGTCTTTTATTTAAGAAATGCATGTTACAGAAGTTTTCGCTCATGAGACTTATCTGTAAACGTAGCCGCAGCACCACGGATAGGGCACGTGATAAGCTGGCAATGAGGCCTCGTATGGAGTGCATCTGGATGGACAAAAAAAAAAGAATGGTTTTGGACTTTCAGTGTTGGGTATGTTGGAATATAAACGTACGATGTTGCGAACATATTACGGAAAGAGGAATGAAAAACGTCAAAACGCGTTACGAATAATCAGTATTTCAAGGAGTTTTCATATAAACAGCTGTGTGTATGTGCCTGACGAGTAGCCAGAGCGGCTGCATAACAGTGGGGCTGAAATTTCCCGAACACACTTGTACTCAAGTTTATTGCCCCTGGAATAGTCTTGAAAACTTTGTGCCAAGGCACGGACATGGTAGCAGAAGCCCCCCAATCATTAGCGGAATAACTATTATAAGGCATAAGTAAGCTAGCTACAGATTTTGGTAGCGCTGTTAATGAGACTGTCTACCATCTTTCATGACTCTCCCGTTTTTCGTCTGAATAGAAAGCGCACCTTTCGAAGTGTTCCAGCGTACAGTGGGTTCTCCAGAAAGTGGGCAGGTATTACTAAAACGGAATTCTTTCACCTAAGAAGTCGCTCCTTTTGTACATGTAAAGACGCCGAGAACGCTTACTAAGGACGATGACTTTGAAAGCCACAAACCAGAAGCGCATACGGTTTAACGTCAGCATTACTACATCAACGAGTGCTTACAGAGCATGTTTTCGGTGAAACAAAGTGTTGAATTACCCACTTTGCGCATGCCAGAGGAAGATGAACTTGATGGGAGGGCGTGGGCGCGTTCTACCAGCAGAACGAGGAGGTATTGGAACGTTCTGGCCTCAGGTGTACAATAATAAGTATCCGTCTGAGCTTCAAGTAGTAATCGTGCTTTCTGTTTGCCAAAGGTTTCTAAGACTGGCGCCGCAATAACCCGGGAGGTGACAGCCGGGAGCTACACTCTCAACGGACATGTCTGGTGGCTACCGACTGGGAAAACAGCCGTGGAGCACCGAGGCCTACAGTGCAACTGACATCCACGGAGAGGCTCAGGGCACAAATGACGACGTGATGGACCCAGGACACTAAGATAATTCAAGAGGCGATAGAGCAACTAGAAAATGACCCCGCTGATGATCCAAGGCATTTATGAACGCCTCAGAAATAACAAGGAAGAGCTCAAAAAGGTTAACGATGGGCTTGAGAAGTACATAAATGAAAATTCATTCGAGGTTCATTCATTACGCAACCGTAATCGAGTACGAGGACAACGCGAACCGCTTTTAAGCTCGGCTTCATACCAAAAGAAACCAAGTCTCCCAGAACCCTGCATCGCAATCGGCCACAGAATTCTACAGCGTAGCATCTGTCGTAGTTGAACTTGAAAGGCCAGGAGCCAAGTTGCGAAAGCTAAGGATAAATCCGTTCGCCGGTGCCTTGTACAAGTAGAGCGCGTTCGGGTAAATGTTCGACCAGAAGAACGATGAGGCATCGGAAAGTTCTGGGCCCATGTGGACAATAATAAAAGTCCTCCTGAGCTTCAAGTCGTAGTCTTTTATGTTTGCGAAATATGTTGTACACAAAGTACTGACATGCGAATACAGAAAATTTTGATTTGATGTAGCCGTAGTTCGCGGTTATTTTCGTACTGATGTTAACCGAAGCCAATTCTTGACAACGAAATAACTGTTCAGCAGGCAACGCAGGCCACGGGCAATGCTGTCACTTGCTTAAAATGAGTAGGACAAATTGCGATACCTGTAGGAAGCAGATGGTTTGGTTTAAATACGACGCTTCGGAATGCACTATGCTGATGAAAAACCCGGCAAGCTTAAAGAATTTCAAAGTGACAATGTTTAATTCTGTTTCCGCACTTCACCGCCAAAAATGCACCTCATTTTGTGAGGGTATCTCAGACGGAGAAATTTACATTAATATGATAGCATGCGCGAAATTAATTTTCTAGCCCACTTTCACGATGGTTTTAGAAACGGCTACTGACGAACTATTTGAGTTTTCAAAGCGATGTAGAATGCACCCAAATTTTTATCGTTCGATGCCTTAATAGGCACCAGCTTACAGAATTAAAACATCTTTTTTTCATCGCAGACCTATAGCGGTAAGCGTGGGTAAAGCTTCGGTTTTGGAAATGCACTGTGTTGCGTTTAACCTCGAATTTTTTTCGTCGTTTTTTCCTACAGACAGCTAGAGAGAAAGAAGGAACAGCTACCCTCTTGAGCCGTTTAGTCCGAAGCGCAGAAGTGCTTGGACGCTACAAAAAGATGTCTTATAGGGCGAAATACACTTGTAAGGCATAAATAATTGTTTTCTTTGGCAGGCATGATGCTTATAGCGCTTTGTCGTTGCGTGCGCTTGGGTGTCGGCGCGACAAGGCAGTCGGGTACGTGAACACAGAAGCGCTTCTACCAAATGTTACGTGCCTGAGACCTACATTATTCCTGCTTGTACAAGGTCAACTAAGTCACGTGATTTGCCACGTAACTAGCTGTGACGTTATGTTATGCGACTTCGCTCACGCGTCTAGGCTGAAAACGCAGGATGAAGAAAGGAACATATAGGCTACGTACAGGCGTTGCACCTATCGCATGTGTCCCCCCTCCCACCCCGCATCCTGCAATGCACTGTGGGTGCGGTGCAGGGTGGGAGGGGGGACACATGCGATAGGTGCAACGCCTGTACGTAGCCTATATGTTCCTTTCTTCATCCTGCTTTCTAGGGCTGGGCACACAATGCATGTCCAAGATATGTACCATGAGCGGATTCTTTGGAAGCTTTCGCTCTTGCCATGTATATTAGTCACGCTAACACCTGTCACCCAACTTCCCCTACACCCTACTCCCCTCCCACTTTTTTTTCTTTCCGCACGCGCCGCTTTTCTCTCCTTCTGTGGACGGGGGAGAGCGTGCAATGGCGTACATAAACGAAGGCTGGAGAAGGCAGTCGCTGTCCTGACGAAGACAAGTCCACTTGTCGAAGCGTTGGCTCCTGCGAAATTCCCTCGTCTCAATCGTTCTTAGCGACCTCTTCATCGATTCAAGCCTGTACCTTCCCCTGAGCTTCTTTTCCAGTTAGGATTTAGAACCGTGTTATGTAGATCATATGTATATATCTGCTTCTCTTCAGGCATTCTCAAGGGTTGTAGCGGCGGAGGTGGGGGTTGGGGCGAACATTGCGGTGTGTCTCTTATATTTATCTTTAACTGTGTTTTGCAACTCAGTAAATATTCTGGCTAGGTCCACAGTGGTGCCGAGGTAGAGTGGACACTCCTCAGCGCAGCCACAACCCCCTTGCTATCGCCTGCAGTGCGTAAAAATTCGCCCCAAGATTCGGAAGCACTAGTCGGAATCAAGGATACTGGTTGTTCTAGCACTCGCACGTGAGTTTACACATTTGAGGCCAAGAGGTTACCTGTTCACGTTTATTTTTACGTAACGAAGTAGAATTAGGCGTGGTAAGCTGTAGTTTTTCGTTCTATTGGACCCTAATCGTCCCTTCCTCAGTTGTGCGCATTTCAAGCTTGAAGTGGGCGGTTGTGCCACGGGCCGCGCAGTGGGCAACAGCATAACTATTTATATGCATTGCTGACGACGACAGCAAATAAGGGCGCAGCTTAAAGCAGAAATGCGTACTCAGGAATATCGAGTGAATGCCGGGGAATATGCTGGTTTCCTTGACATATGATTACGTCTATCTATTATTTGTCCTAGATTCGCTAATCCCTTCGTTTCAAAGGGGGATAGAGGAATTTCAGTAGGTGCAAAGATTTCCTTACCCTTCGGTTATTATTGTTGATTCGCTGGCTTTACATATCCACCTCTCGCACGGACATTGACTAGAATATGTTTCACCGTCATGAAGAATACGCCCATGGTAGTGGCACTGACCTTCAATAAAAAGTACAGATGCGGCGGTCAGTTCCAGGCTGTGTATTGAAACAGCGACAGCGACCCAACAGGCTGTCGAGACGGGTGGATTGGGATGGGTTTCTAGCAAAAAAATTTAGCGCAGCTTAAAAAGTAGCGCAAGGCTGATTGCCTGGCTTGTCTTAGCTTTGCGAGTTAGAATTTGGCGGGGACGCGTGACCAGTCGTGAGGTCATCTTAGGTGGTAATATAAGTGATTACGGTGCTGTAACCTAGTTTCGAATTTGGCAGGGACACGTCAATAGCTGTGAAGTCATTTAAGTAGACGACTACGCTGTGACCAAGTGAAAGAAAGAATTAGTAGAGTGCTAGGGAAGAAATGCCGGTACTTGCCATTTTCTATCTTGAGAGACTTCTGAGCTGAGACGCAGAAACTTGTGCTTGTATATGCCGCGATAACCAATATCAACACGAGTAGCTTCATGGGTGTATATATATATAAGTTCTGCTTATCTGACAACTCCGATGAAAATTCAACTGCTGGCGATTTTAAGGCCCACTCTTTATCTGTGCTGAGCAAGAAAAGAATGCGAGCGGAATCGCGCTGTGATTGTGTGCTCCATTCCAAAATTGTTCGAAGTGCATCTGTGTGTTTTCGTGTCCGCTAATAAAAATACAAACGAAGCACGTGCGCGGAATAAAGAAAGTTCAGCTTTCATTCACTATTCCGTTGAATTCTATCTAAACCCTGCAAGACGAACAGTGAAGTTGTTTCAGTAGTTACTGCACCTTGATTGAGTGATTTCTGGGGTTTTACGTCCCAAAATCAGCTATGATTATGAGAGACGTCGTAGTAAAGGGCTCTGGAAATTTCGACCACCCGGGGTCCTCTAACGTGTTGTGACATCACACAGTAAACGGGCATGAGCATTGAGACTCCATCGAAGTGCAGCCGCCGCGGCCGGGATTCGATCCCGCGACTTTCCGCGACCTTCGGATCAGCAACCGAGTGTAAAGCCCCTGTATGTTTATATAGGGACCTTAGCCGAGTGACGAGAGCCGCGCCACCACAGTGGCGGGGCCTACTGCACCTCGGAAAGGAAATAGAGGCTGCTTCAGAAAACCTCTAAAGATTTCCCGGCGCAAGCTAGTCGAGGAAAAAAAGAGTTCTTCACCGGGAACTTAGCTGCGGGAGAAGCGAAATGGCGTCAAAAGCGTGCGATCTAGTTACTAGGGTATTCAAAAGTATTTAATTAACTTTCTGATTAACCGGATTTAGAGGTTACTCCTATTGGTGAGCGTCTAGCCACGTGGGATACGATGTCAGTCAGTGTTTCACACAAGCAAAAAAGCATTCTCCAAAAAGATGCAGGGCTAGAAAACCTGCGCTTGGTACACACCGAAATAAAGCTTAGCTGGGCTGAGGGGAGAAGGTAAAGTGTCGGATAGCCTTGTACAGTATTGTTTAGCAATGGAATGGGAAAGTGAAGTGAGGGTGAGGAGGAGAGAGGGGCGGAGAGTGCAGGATAGAGAAAGACAACGAAAGAAAGGTGAAGATGTACAAAGATATATGATGCATAGGCTATGCCACTATGCCAAGAGCCGCTTGGCACGCACTCCGCTATCTGAGAACTGCGCTATCCGACTCGACATTCTCTTGTGCTGCGCTAACTGCCTTTTTCCTGTGTCCGCTCAGGAACCGTCTCCGAGTAGTACACCGCGTCAATCTTAAAGAAAAAGGACTTGCCTCTAAGATTCCGACTTCATCAGCTTGCACACTCGCTTGGCGTGACCCCACCATGGCTCTAGGACCTTGAAAAGCACTCTGACCTCGAGTGGCAATACTTTTTTCTTCACGCATTAGACAGGCAAATGAGGTCCTATACAGAGCCATCGTGGGGTGACGTCCGCTCAATTTTGCGTAAAGAAGCGGAAGAATGCAGCAGTAAAGCTCCTGAACGATTTGAAACTTGACGCTCTCCGCAAGGCCACCGTAAAAGCTGAGGAAAGAAATGCTGTGCCAAACCAATTTTTGTATAGGCTCCGTGCAGTCGAGTTTTCCATGTGCGACATCAGCGCCAGAATGCACTGCCTTGCAGAGAGAAGAAGCAAAATTTGGCAGACTGTGACAGGAAAATACGCGAACGCGATGCGCGTCTCCAACTCTATAGCAGCAGCGACCGCCCGTCCCACCTTCTTTCGTTTTATTTCCTTTGAGACGCGCGCTCCAAACCTGCGGCAGACTGTTCCAAAGGGCGACGCCGCGAGCGTTCGTTTGGTTCGCAGCACGCACGGAAAGCAGCGAAGAAACGCGCGCGTCGCTGTCGCCTCGGTTTCCACCGTGCGCGCGCGTGTCATACGTGCGACCCAAGCGGCCAATGTCAGCGATACTGAGCCGTCCGACGAGTAAGGTCCCTAGATAAAAAGTTTTCAAGGTAGCGACACCCTCCCTTTTCCTCCTCGCTTATTTGCCTGGAGCGCCCCAAGGCAATGTTTCCTTTGAGTTATTATGTGGAATGGAAGTAATTATACTTTAATAGAAGGAAATGAGATATAGAACAAACGGTTACTTAGTTGAATATAAACGGCACACCAGAAGAAGAAGCATGATGTGTGTTGCCCAACTGGCAACGCTGTGCAAGTTTTGTATTTCACACCGCTAGCCATGGCGTCGCGTTCAGTACGGCGTCGTATACGGCGTAGTAGTAGTAGATCATCCACTGAGTTCTCCGAAGTTGTTGATTTTCTCGTGCAAATTATGTGTCACAATTAACGCGCTTCTTGCTGGACATCGTGAGTGACCACAGGGCAGCACCGTTAGTGATCACAGCCGCATTAAGCACTTCGGAGGGAAAACTGCGGCCAGAGTGCAACGAACGCTTGACTAGCCGAAGTGCGATATATATACATATTTTTGAGACTACGTCAATTTTCGCAGTCAGGACCCCAGGTAATCGTGGTGCGTGTTCAGTGGTGCCAAACGCTGAAGCAAAGCCTTGTACACGCTATTCTAAAACTGAATTTTATTAGAGTGACAATTACAGGGACCGCGGCACCGCAACGCGAGTGCACGCTACGTGTCCCGAAGTGATGAACCTTGCACGATGTCAGCGGCTCGTCGTCATATAGTCAGCGGTAAGCAACAGAAATATGTTGGAATACCGAGCGTTCGGTAGTAAAAAAGTGTGATAGTGAACGCGGGGCTTTGCAGCAAACTCGCTGCCACTTCGCATGTCTTCCAGCGTGTCAACGGAATGTTGCCGCGGCCGCTTGGTTTCTTGCCTTAGTTTCTTGTTTGTGCACAGGATTTCGCCCTTTACAAACCTCACTGTGAACCTCGCAAAGCCGCGTCGACGGCGTTGCACAGAAGTCCTCGCGTGAAATGTTTTGTAGCCACACTTCACGGCGTGCACTATTCCGGATACCGCGAGGTATGTTGTAGAGCGAGAAACCATCTTCTGTTTTGTTGCTGCAGCCTACAGCACAACAACCCGGCATTTTTCACAAACTGGCAAGTACTTGACGTATCCACAGCGAAGTATGTTTGGCCGACTTCGCGCCAACTGGAACGCTTCTCTTCTACAGCGTATGTCTTCGCTAGAATTTCGTCTTTCGTCACGGCCACAATCCGACCGGGACCATAGGCGCATGCGCACTAGTTCTGAACCTTTTTGCAGAAAAATAAACGTCACCACCACCCACTAACAACGTCACGTGCAAGGAATGCGCCAATCACAGACGCGTATGGCAGAAAAAATAAGGAGCAGGCGCGAGAGTGAGGAGGACGGCCCAGAGAACAATGAGTGTCGCTACCTTGAAAACTTTTTTATCTAGGGACCTTACCGACGAGAGCTACGTAACGCCCTCTGGTCAGTAGACGGAGCCCATACATTCCATTAACGAAACGGCATTATAACACCAGGACCATGGCATGTATATCATGCCGGTCATGACACGCGTGTCATGATTCTAATCTTATGACCTGTCATTTACGTTCGTCATGCTGTCGTGTTCTGCCATAGCAATTTTGGCATACATCCCATTAAAGAAACGCCTGGCATGTAAATCATTCCGCCCATGATATGCGTGTTATGCTTTTCATGTTATGACCTGTCATTTATGTCCGTCATGCAGTCATATTGTTGCACACCAATTTTACTACACATCCCACTAACGAAACGGCCAAGACCGTGGCATGTAAATAATGTCGTTCATGACATGCATGTCATGATTTTCGTGTTATGACCTGTCATTTACGTTCATGGTGCAGTCATCTTGTGGCATGCCAATTTTCGTATACATACCGTTAGCGAAACGCGTGGCATGTAAATCATGTCGCCCATGACATGTATATCACGACTGTCATGTTGTGACCTGTCAGTCATGTTCGCCATGCAGTCATGTTGTGGCATACCAATTTTCGTATACATCCCATTAACGAGACGACCAGGAGAGCACCAAGAGTGTGACATGTAAATCATGCCGCTCATGACACGCATGTCATGATTTTCATGTTATAACCTGCCATTTATGTTCGTCAGGCAGTCATGTTGTGCCATACCAATTTTCGCATACATCCCATTAGCGAAACGGCCAGGAGAGCACCAAGACCGTGGCATGTAAATCATGGCGCTCATGACATGCATGTCATGATTTTCATGTTATGACCTGTCATTTATGTTCGGCATGTAGTCATGATGTGGCATACCAATTTTTGTAAACATCCGATTAGCGAAACGGCCAGGAGAGCGCAAAATCGTAGGCGGCTAGATAGATAGAGATAGATAGATAGATAGATAGATAGATAGATAGATAGATAGATAGATAGATAGATACGCTCAAACTCGCCGAAGTTCGCTAAAAAATGCTTCGCATTTAAAAACACAAAGTTTTTTTGTTCACGTGGAAGACACATTAGGCTGGGTCTGCGCTCTTTCCTGTCATCCTTGCTTCCTTTCTACTCGCGCAGTATAATACCCGCTCGGCATGAACCAACTAGCCTGCAAGATGGCTTTATTGCTTACGTCAGGTCTGAATTACGGGTCGCGAAAGAAACTTCGGCGTACACCAACCCGTTGAGAAGCACATCCGCCTGTAGCGGCTGTGTCCCGGTGGGTAGTTATGAGCGGGATTCTTCGCTATTGCGTTCTCGTTAACTTTTGGGGCACATTAAGCGCTACTGACCTTTCGCCGTGTGATAAGGAAGTCCAACCCAACCGCAGTTGTGGATGGGGACGTCTGCTGGGGACGTCTGGGGGATGTGGATGGGGACGTCCAGCTGGGGACGTCTGTTTCGTGGTTTCGAAACCACAAGTGGGCAATTCCGGTGAGGTAAAAAGACACAGTGGCTAGTTTCGCGACGTCGTCCCATTTATTGTGGACACTCGCGCGTTCGTAGGTGGAGAGGCAGTCATCAACGTCGTGGTCGTCGGTGCCACTGAATATCGGAGGGTCCCGCTGACGGGTCGCTCCATGGCAGACGCTGGTCTGGGGAGAACCTGGTGTTGAGCTTGAATCAGTGCCGGTAGCCATTTTGGGACGGAGAGTCCGGCTGCGCAGCTCCAGGATGGTAGGAAACCCAGCAATCCTCCACCAATTGTGATAAGGAAGTCCAACCCAACCGCAGTTGTGGATGACGAGGTCGGCACCGACTGGCAGACACGATGGCGTCTAGGCTTAACTAACTAGGGCGGCAAATCACGTTCAGCTCACGCCCCACTAGTGCAGCATTGGCGATCCGGCTTCTTCACTACAGCCGCTTTGTGTCGCAGGAAAATTCTGCATTTTCTTGGCCAAGAAATCCCGTCAGTGACTGCCTCTCAGCCTCTCTCAACGCTAGAGCTAGCAGACGATTCACCGACAGCGCCCCTAAGAATACGGCGGACGCGGCCAGTGTTGCTGAAGCAACACAGGGCGCGTCCCAGCGTTACTTCGATAACACTGGGACATATATGAAATCATATCAAATCACATCATGCCAAAAGCACGATATGATTTGAGGGATGCACGTACCGGAGGGTTCCCGGGGTAATTTCTTTGAATATGTATTTCTTTAGCGTGCGCCAGATGTAAGTACACTGGTGCATTTTGCACTTCCGCTCCATCGAAATGCAGCAGCTGTCGTCGGAACTCGATCAAGCGACCTCGGGCTTAGCAAGCCAGTACACTGTAGTAGGATACAACTTGAAGTAAGAAAAAGAACACCTGCAGGCGGACCGCTCCGTTCAATGTGGCTGCGCCAGACAGGAGCGAACAAAGTCGAGGTCGTCCAACGTCTCTAAAACGGAGTCTAAGGTGATTTGGCAATGTTTGGTTTATTTCGTAGAATGCAAAGATTGAAGCGCGAACTATTTTTCCACCTCCCATAGGACCAGTGGCTGGTGGTTATGAAGGCGTGGGCGGGCTTCAGCGTGATTAAACGGAAACAATAGGTGAGTGAAAGAGAAGAGAGCATGCAGCAAAGCCTTGTTTGCGTTGCCACCGTGCTGCATCCCCTCTGCGGGCCTTTGAGTAAGTAAAGTTTCGGTTTGTTTTGCCCCTCTGTAAGACCTGATGAGGCAAAATACCGCTGGAAGTTGTGTAGTATCGTAACGCATTTACATATGCATTGAGCCGTACTTGTGCACTACACGTATTCAGGCGAGGCCCAATGAACTTCAATAAAAAATGTACTCTTATTGGCATTCAGGTCGACATTACAGACATGTGTAACAAGTTATGCGAATTTTAATGCGCTTAAAAATGTGAGCAGACTTCCGATTTATGCATAACTGCGCTTGGCATATACACGCGTATCTCGGAGTTGGGCGCGTATGCATGTGCCGCACGTGACGCAGCTTTTTCTCCACTAGGTCCCCGCTTCTGGAGCTTCTTTGCAATCTCAACAGAGAAGAATCGCTTTGACTACCTAAAGTGGGCAAATTACCTGTGGCACACCCTGCCCCACGCAACGTATTCCACGACGTGCACATGAAACGGCACATAACGGAAATTGTCATCCATTCTTCACAATATGGCCGGGGCATTCGGCTTGAATTCACGAAGATAGCCTCTCCATTCACCAAAAGAAAATAAGTGGGAGGCGCTGCTGACAAGCCCCAGTCACGGGAACGAACTACAGCTAGCGAGCAGGGCTCGGGGGCCGCCCCAAGGCGACGGCTCCTTGGAATGAGGTGGTCGTCTACCACCCGGCGTTGATAGTCTGACCAAAAAACAAGTTTAATCCCTCCATTTATGTATGCGCCATATGCCATCCGGTGTAGGTATTCCGATACATTCCCATACGAGTCACGTTGTATGTTTGTACCACTCGATTAGCATCGCGTTATTTTTCCGAATCACCCACCGAGGAGCTATCTGAGGCTTTCACGTTAAAACTTTTCCTTCACAAAAGCGGCTCTCGCACATGCTATGGCAATTTCCCATTATAGCAGCTAAGAAGTGGGTACTACTGTTGGAAACTTCCGGGACCCGCAGTCACAGGATGGCTTGGTTGAGTAACATTGGTTTTAATGTGTTGAAAAGCAAAAGAAGGATCATCAGACCAAAGATTAACCACACGTACTTCAGTTCTTGGCACGGGGACGCACACAGCGTTCGTCGAACCTGCGCACTCTCGCACACACTACCGCACCGTTCCACAAACGCGCACACACTCTCTCGGACACACCGCCACCACCAGGCTAGTCTTAAGCCACTGTCCGCTAGCCGCGGCACACAGGAAGGGTGGCGCTAGCTATGTGCTAACAATTAACTAACACTACCGTGAGCTTAAGTGGAAGTGGGCCCTCGCTCCGCTCAGCTGCAACCTCAAGACACAATAGCAGGTATTATAACAGGGCCGCAATACGGTAAAGATGTAAGGCAAGACCTGGAAGTCCCCTCTTGGAAAGCCTGAGCCCGGGTATCTAAACATTTCTGGATTAAAAAAAATTAAGTCGCTTCCGTCTATCCAAAAGAAGGGCGTATTACACGTCATACGACATGACGTCGAATGTATGAAAGCACGCAACAAAGGAACTCGCTGGCCAATGCAAGGTGCGCAAGAAAAGCTGGCCAGAGAAACACGGAGCTGCGCACAATATCGCTACGCGTGCCTCTTTCACCCGCGCTCTCTTGCCTTGCTGCCTTGCGGTGCAGTTCGAAATAATTACCATTAAAACGCTGATACTAAGAGCAACCTCTATTTTACAATGGCTTTCTGGCGATCTGTTAAATTGGGGCATCATATTTACACTCATATAGTTAATACGGAGAGCATCGTAATGGAGCGCGTTAGAAATAATGTCGCGTGCATTTGTAGGCAGATGAACGACGATTTGAAAAGAAGTAAGAGTACCAGGAATCCGTCTTTCACGTTAGCAAAGCGGTGCAAGCGTTGGAGTTGTGGAACGTGCACACTTACTTGAGATATCCTGGTGATCGACGCTCTAACCAAGCGGTCGCACCTATTTATTGCTCTCCTCCCCACGATAATTGATTACGGCTCCTGACACAATGAACTATGCAGAGTGACAAAGTATATACAAAATGGAAGGTCAGGGAATAATTGAGAGTTGAAGAAATCGTTGAAAACTATGGAGCACAGGGAATTTCAACGTTAAGGTGCCAAAGTTTTGACGACTCGAGTTCTCTACGGCAGAGCTGCCTTATCTAGTGTGTCTATGTGTTCACTTTGCACACACTTCCTCACGCCCAGAACGAGACGAGGTGAGCACGGGGCAGTGCGAACGAAAAGAAAAGACAGAAAATGTGGGAGGTTCTTCCATATGATTGATTGACTTACGGGTTGCAAAAGACGTGTAAGAACAAAGGAGGAGAAGGGAATGGCGCCATGGCAGTTTCCGCTGAACTAGATGATTATGCAGTAGGTGGAAATATCTCGTGGAAAAATATGCTGACGTCGTACAGGCAGTGACGACATTGTAGTTTTCCTAGAACTGGATGCGTAGTCAGCACCCCGAATGAGACTTGTGGAAAGCATGGTAAGGTCGCATAGGTGTCAGGGCTTAAACTTTGCTTGTCGCGCATTTTAACCAGATGTTGTATCTAAAAGACCCAAAAGCTCCCTTTGAAACGCTAACACCCATAAAGTGGAGTCTGTTGAATTAATATAATAATAACAAATAGTTTTATTTTACATCAGTGTAAATGTTGACGGGAAGTGCATGAAAAGCGAAGAATGCTTGGTGAAGGTCTCAATCCTTTCAAATCGGGTAGCAGCAGGGAAGGCAAGACACATATTTGCAGTCATGTTAGAGAAAAGTAGCGGAAAGATTGCTTTAATATATACAAACCGACGAAGACAAAAAGAGTACAGATTTAAAAATGATCTTGACAAGCATTTGGAAAAACGAAAAACTATAATATGAACAGCAGTACATCATACATCATGCACTTGATTGAGCAAGAAAAAAAAACGAGCATAGAAAGCGACAAACGTTGACGAAGGTCTCAACCCTCAATACAGCAGGCAGTAGCAGCGATGGTCATAGAAACATCAGCAGTCATGTTAAAAAGTACTTTCACAAGAACGATTGCTGCAACATATACAAACCGATGAGGACAAAAACCGTACAGCGTTAAAGATAATCTTGGCAAGCGTTCAGGACAAGACGAAATTATATGAAAAACAGTAGATCATAAATATAGTAACTAATTGTAGAAGATTTTGTCATACGTTTACATATGGGAATGGATAGGACGAGCGGAGTGCGCGGGTATTGAAGTGCGCGCAATGAAGACCAGAGTGGAAGATGTGAAAACGACGTTGGCACGAGTGCTAGGAAAATAGAGAGCCCAAGGAAAAAAGTCAATCCAGGAAGACCACGGAGGTCATTGCACTTAAAGAGGGGATCACACGAATATGACATAAAGCCAGTCGTGAGGGCCTGCCATATGTGGGGAACAAAAAACACCTAGGCCTGTGGAGAGGATGCAGCAAAATGGCGACGCGCTCTAAATTTTGCCGCGCGCATGCTCCCTCATTCTTTTCTTTAAATACTTCTTTATTCGCCCTCCCGCTCCTTCTTTTCTGCTGTTGCACCTTTTCTACTCCTTTTTTCCTTTGTCCTTGTCTTACTCTTCTTTGTCGTCACCGCCGTCTTCTTATTAGCCGTATTCTCCGCGTCTGCCGTCCTTCTACTCATCTTCTTTGTCGTCTCGTCCTCTACGAAACAACAGCCGGCGGCTCAGGCATCTAATCTCGTGAAAGACCACTCCTGGGAATTAAATTCGTAGCTGGAGCTTGAGAGTCGCGCTTGGATGCCGCTACCTGCCCTACCACATCAGAACCGTGGCCGAGAATGCAGAGTGCCCAACCATGTGGTGATGGTATGGCAGGGTTGTAGTGGTAGCACCGCTATTGAGCTGCATTGAAGTCTGCACAGACACGCATCTTTTTTTCACATTAAGGGTGACAGCGGTTACGGATACGGGCGGCGGCAGCGGCGGACACCATCGGCGCCATCGCTGTTAACTTCGGTCACTGTAACAAACGCGTAAAAGCTTACGCTGCAAAACGTAGAAGTGTTCCATCATGTAGCAGGTCATAGCTGTCCTGTGTAAAAAGCCGCATAACTGTGGAGGCTTTCATGTCGATATGACTTGTGTGTGTGTGTCCCCCAGCTCATGTTATGAAATACGCACCTCGCGGCGATTTCTAGGACTCAACCACTTCTATAAGTTCTCCTTTATACGATGAGTAAGTAGGAGGATGACGTATACTTAAATACGAAAGTTGACTTCCTTGCTCTTACTGAATGCTTGAAGGGGTGCGACGATACAGAAGTATGCATTAGACATATTAAGGTCTCTGCAGCATACTCCAGATAGCCTGATGAGCAGTTCGACCGAGCTCATCCCCAGTGTACGCAGGTACGACCCGTCGTACCAGGCGTGCACGTGCCTGGGATGCCAGCCACAGCATGGTCTGCTACCATAACGTACTAGGGTGACAAGCCAAGAACCTCCTGTCAGTACTGCAGCACCGAACCTGGTTGTCAATCATACCCGGACATTGAGAGCCTTCCTATTAGGTGCTTTGGAAGGCGCCGATGAGTGGCTTGACCACGCTGAGTGTGTTGAAACCTCGACTGGACCCATGAGCGTAATGTACTCTATGCATCCTTCGGTCTTAAAGATTTCGCGAAAATTTGACTTGAGCACCACGAGGCGACGCTGACGTCGTGCGACGAATTTCAACGGCAGCTCCTGAATGCCTGGTGCCAGAATGGACAGAAAGGAGAAGGCGAAGTTAGCAATCGAGGCAAGAATTCTAGTCGGGATAAATGAGAGCTAGCGTACGTTAAAAACATGAGTCGGCACTTCGGCCCTACGGGCCCTCCAAGGATAGAAACCAAGGGAGTTCGCTGCTGAATGTGAGACGTGAAGGAAGAAATCCTTGAAGGCGTCATTTGAAACGCGACGCCGGCCCTTGCAGAGTTTCATAATGAAGCCATTGCGACGGAAAATGCCCTTTAACGCTGCCTAAATAAAAAAACTGCGACGCCGTGATTTCAACAGAGCTCTCTTCCTTTGCCACCAACAAGGACATCGGCGCCATGCGATAGCTCATTGGGGCTGTTGTCAAGAAGAGACTGCAGGAGATGCAGGCGACCTCCACTGTTCGTGTGCAGCAACTTCCCATTGCGGAAATGGTTTTCGTCGAGATAACTGCCTTTTTTCACATTCCTGGACAGTGCGAGGGGCCACATCGTGAACAGTGAGTCAACATAAATTACGCCAAAGTCCTACGCTCTCCGCCGCCATCTAATGCGTACAGCATTGTGCAGCCATCTCGGCAAGTGGAGGAAAGCTCCAGGCTTCGCAGCCTACTGGTCACCGCCGAAGCAAGTAACTGTCGTCGGGAGGACCCCAAACTGCAGGTATATCAGTGTTGATCGTGGTGAAGCCGCAAACGCCTAAAAAATCCACGCATATCCACGGAGTGAATGATGAGTGGGCGAAGCTCCGGATGTTCATCGGTAAAAACCATGAATCTTCCGTGAACCTTGCCCCGTACATCATCAAAGACGTGAAAAACACTGTGTGTTGCCATCTAGCGCTCTCCTATCACACTGGATGGATGGATGGATGCTATGAGCGTCCCCTTTGTACGGGGCGGTGACATGTGCGCCACCAGGCTCGTAGAACTTTTTTTTTCTCTCTTTAAATTTTCCTCATGCCTTTGAAATTTACTTCAATCGAATCGATCATACTATAGCAAAAACGGAAATTCATAGCCCAGTTCCCTGCCCCTTATGGAAGAAAGTCCATATTTTTCCCTATAATTATTTTTGTCCGTTCTCTCTAGTTTTCTGCCACCAGTATTCTAACCGTCTCTTACTTATTTCAATCGCGGCTATGTTCAGCTTCCCGTTGTTCGCCCTAAAACCCAAGGCTTCCTGTAGGGTGCTGCCCAAACGTACACCTGGGTGGATATTTCCGCATTAAATCACAACATGCTCCGTCGTTTCCCTATCTTCCTCACAGCATGCGCATTTTTCTTCTTCTTTATGGAATTTCGCTTTATATATACGCGTTCTAAGGCAGCCCGATCTCGCTTCAAACAATAAAGCGCTTCCTCTTGAATTATCATAAAATGCCTCCCTCTTTATTTCGTTTTTGCTCTCTCGGTAGTTATTCAGAGTCGGTTTTTTTTCCATCGCTGCCCTCCAGTAAATCTTCTCCGTCTCTCTGACTTTTCCCTTTATGCTCTTTGTTGTCAGTTCTCTTAGAGCCGTATATTTACTGGTGAGCCTCCTAGCTTTCTTTCTCCACTGCGTGTCAACGCTCTTTCTATATAAATAGCGGAACAACTTCACTGCCCACCTACTCTCTCATATTCCTTAGGCTCTCTTCAAACCTTATTTTGCTCTGCGCTTCCCTTGCCTCAAAACTCGCCTATCCCATATCGCCCTTTACAGCCTCGTTTGTCGTTTTCCCGTGGGCACTGTTACGTCCGGGACTTCGGAGACGGGGCGGCGCCAGCAGAAACTTGTTAACGCAGGTGTCGCTACAGAAAAACGTGTCGAACGGGCCGACTGCCGGTAACGATTACTTCGTTACCTCTGGCCGGAAGACGTCCAGATGTGTCACCGGAAGGCGTCCTGATGCGCCATCGTATGGTCCGGCTGCGTACGTGTCACCTCGGCCACATTCCAAGAAAAAGGGGGAGGTCCACAACCTTCTTCCCCTTTGGACCCGCCACCTCCGATTGGAAGAGGAAGCGTCAACTGGGCCCTCCCAAGAGGGCGTCGCCGGACGACGCTGGTTACTTAATCCACGGGAGCACCCGGGATTAGGGGATTCGAGGAGGATTCGATAGAGGATTTGATTGAGATTCGGCCATCACCTTAAAATCATGCTGTAAATAAATGTAAATATTCTCTTCTCAAACCAACTCCTCGTACTCTTCCTTCCTGCCCCGTGGACTCCTGGCCTGAAGGCGACACGAGTCCACGACAACTGGTGGCAGCGGTGGGATCACGACAAGCGGTGGCAGCGGTGGGATCGCAACAACTGGCTGGCAAGCGGTGGGATGAACCACGACGACGGATGGCGAGCGGCGTGATGAACCGGAGGCTCCATGGAGAAAGGACCGGCCGAAAGCCCGAGAACTGGAAGACGGCGGGATCCACGTAGCGTACCACGACTGCACGGTGTTGGGTGAGTGCCTGGCTTTGTGCTTGAGAGTCATCGAGTCTTTTAGCCTAGGACCGTTAAAAGCTCGATCGTACAACTGCCTAGAATTGTGGTAGTGCGTATCTCAGCGGAAAGCAGCTTTCAAGGGGATGTAAACAAGCTGCTGAAGGCAACCCTTATAGCTTTGTGGAAAAGTGCAGAATTATTGGTAGTGGACGTGAGGAAGTGAACAGGGAGCCTGAGAATGATTATTGGTGTTGTTTAAAGGATAGGTGCAGAAGAGGAAGAGTTACGTAGGATTGGGAGTTGAATGAGGGATTAAGAAATTCAAAAAGGTAGACAAGGATTAGGCAACTTGGGACTGCTAGTGTGGGCTTTCGTTAATTCTGTAGAATTTACCAGGCTTCAATTTCTCTAGGACCAGAATTGAAATGCTTGTGGGTTTAATTTCTACATTTTGCGAAATCCGAATCAAAGTTTAAAGTAGTCACCATGGATTTGACGAGTTTGACGAAAGCTAGCCTGTTGATGCTCGCTGAAGAGTTTGATTTGGATGTAGATGAGAACTTGCCTGAATCGGAAATTCAAAACCTAATAGTAGAAAGTGGTAGCGATCCGGAGGACATTGAATATTTCGGGACTTTAATTCTAATTAATCAGGAAAGGGAAATAAAGGAAAGAATTGAGGACGAAAGGCGCAGGCAAGAGCTGAAATTTTTGAACGAAGAAATTGAAAGGCTAGATCGTGAACGGAAGGCAATGCAGAGAGATAATCAGGTATCTGCGGAAGTAGCGCACGAAAGGTGCGAATTGGTAGCGTGTGCGGTGGAGGTCAGAGCCGATGAAAGGGCTAGCGCACGTGAGAGTAGCAGCGCGTTGACAAGCGAAGTGAACGTTGCTGATGAACATGCCGCAGTGACAGTGGATGCCATTGAAGGCCGAAAGAAACGCGACGAAGTATCGTGCCAATGGGACGAAAGAGAAGCACCTAGAGAGGTTGCGGACGATTTGGCACGCATACAAAATGAGGACGTCGTGACGGTGTATCTTGCATGCGATGTCCAAGGTGATTTCGACTCGTCATGCAAGAACACCAGTGAAAGGTTAGGAGAGTGCAGTGAAGCACAATGGGAGGAGGAGGTTGCAGTTGAGGGTAGCTCCCAGGTATGCGAGCTAAATAGCTTAGAAGCAGACAGCTGCAACTTTCCTAAGTGTTTGAAGCGGTCCGCCAGTCAGGAGAGTGAAGGAACAGATGATTTCGCTGGAAATCATTTAGACTGCATGGATCGGCCAGCTAGCGAGTGCAGTGAGGTTGCACAGGTGCATGAAAAGGAAGCGAAGGGCTCCAAAACGTGCAGGATGAAGCGGCATAGGCCGAAAAGGCGTCGAAAAGAGAGGAACGCCGCAAAGAGCGTGGAAGGTCGCCAGTTGGGCTTCAAACGAAGAAGCAAAAAAGTGAAAAGGTTGCGGTTGTCACCCAAGACAGATCAGCGCAAAATACGTAGGAGCCGCCGAACGAAACGGGGAGGAGAGGTGCACTCTGCGCGGAAGCGGTCCGAGGGCCGGTTGCAGTTAACTTCCCGTCCTCTTCGCGGTGCAGCATCGTCGCGGCGGGTGTGCAAGGTCAGGTGTCGTCGCGAAGTGATCGAACAATGCGACGACGATAGCGCAGGCAAGGCGATGGCGAGGAGAGTGGCGCTGTGCGGAGAATCGAACAGGTGTCTCGCGTTTTGCGTTTCCTGTTCAAGAAAAGCGTTCCGAGCGCGACCACCGCGAGTACGCCTCAAAATGGGAGACAGACCTAGGTTCTTGAACAATGTTAATGGATGACTTGTTGGAGAGACATTTTTGCTTGTTTGTTTATTTTAGCTTTGTGAAGTGATGTTTCTTTATCTCCGCGCGTAGCCTGAGATTTGCTTTTGTAGCTTTCTTGTGGATGTCAGACTGAATTTCGCGAACTGTAACTTTTGTTGAGCCGATAGTAAGTGTGAAGGCGAAGTGGAAAGTGAGAAAGAGAGTTGTTTGGGGAAAGGTTAGAGTCACGGGTGAGATTGAATGGTTTGCGATGTGTTTAAGAGACTGAGTCTGAAGAATCGTATGACCGCATATGTTTTGAAAGAGTAGTGTTTGATTTGCGCGTCATTCAGGTCGAATGCAAGGAATCGTGTTACGGTTTGTACAGCGGGTATGCGAAACCACGGAAGCGTTTGAGGTTTCATAAGTAATGGCATTATTGGCGAGTTTTAGAGCGTGATGCTAGCGAGAGTTTTGTTTGTTGCTTTATACTCATGTGTATTGTGTGGTAGGGCGCAAGGAATCAGTTTAGTGTTTGTTCAGCAAGTAAATAAATAATGGCAGTGTTTTGAGTTCGCTTATAAGCAAGAGTGATTAATAAGCATGGATATCCTTATTGAGTTTTGCGCATAACTTTGGAGAGTTTCTGTTTACCGCTTTGGAGGCATGTGCAGTGTGTGGACGAGAGTAAGGTTATTTTATATAGCGTGTGTGAAGTATAAGAATTGTGACCGCAAAGTCAGAGAGCTAGTTTGCTGTACATTCGCGGAGTGGAAGTTTAAGCAGCACTAGGACGTGCGAAAGCGGATGTTGAATATAGTGTTCCTGTTGTTATGCTGCATAGGTTTGTAATTGTTTATTTAGAGCACGTTTGCGAATTTAGGTCTTGCTCTAAAGCAGCTTGACAGTTTTCTTTCGTTTGCTCACGGGAACATGATGGCTCACTTTGACGGCACAAAATTTTGGGAACAAAAGTTCGGCGTCATATGTGAGGCATGCACTGGTTTAGAAATGTGGAGCCTGGTGGATTTGCTGCAGATTTCGATAGCTCACAAATGTAGTTCATCGAGTGGAAATGATGACTAGTGTAAACTGTAAGCTCAAATTAATTAAGGAATAGAGATTGGGAGCTTCAGCGAATGTTTACGAATGTTTTAGAGTTGCTTTCATTTAATTTGAAAAATGTAAAGCAGATTGGTTTATGTATTTTGGACTCGATGGCTCCTAGTGCGGGCAGGGCACTTCCCGTGCCTGTAGTTGTGCGTGTGCGCGTGTTTACGTGTGTACCCAGGACGAGAGTATGTGAGAACCCCACATCGGAGCTTTCGTCGTCAACAGTGGCCCACGGTGAGCTCATCGAACCCCGACACTTCGGCCGACCTGGTATGCTGGTCACCCTCAGGTCGGGTCTCCCGCCGGCGGACGGAGCTGTTACGTCCGGGACTTCGGAGACGGGGCGGCGCCAGCAGAAACTTGTTAACGCAGGTGTCGCTACAGAAAAACGTGTCGAACGGGCCGACTGCCGGTAACGATTACTTCGTTACCTCTGGCCGGAAGACGTCCAGATGTGTCACCGGAAGGCGTCCTGATGCGCCATCGTATGGTCCGGCTGCGTACGTGTCACCTCGGCCACATTCCAAGAAAAAGGGGGAGGTCCACAACCTTCTTCCCCTTTGGACCCGCCACCTCCGATTGGAAGAGGAAGCGTCAACTGGGCCCTCCCAAGAGGGCGTCGCCGGACGACGCTGGTTACTTAATCCACGGGAGCACCCCGGGATTAGGGGATTCGAGGAGGATTCGATAGAGGATTTGATTGAGATTCGGCCATCACCTTAAAATCATGCTGTAAATAAATGTAAATATTCTCTTCTCAAACCAACTCCTCGTACTCTTCCTTCCTGCCCCGTGGACTCCTGGCCTGAAGGCGACACGAGTCCACGACAAATGGTGGCAGCGATAAACCACGACAAGCGGTGGCAGCGGTGAGGTCGCAACAGCACCCAACGCGAGGCGTCCCACAGTTCTCCGATTCACATCCATTCCTGATTGTATCTTTGGCCTCATGCACACCACAGAGTTCCCAAATGTAAGCCCCGGTACCATTACCCCCTTCCACAGACCCCTAAGCACCTCGTACATATTGTGTCCCCATAACGCTCTGTGCTTCATTATTGCTGCGTTCCTCTTTCCCTTGTGCTGCCAAGGCTTTTCGTGTACCTTCATGTATCTATCACCTTCATTTACCCATACTGCAGGTATCTTTCACAACTAGAGCACGCAGCGAGCGCCTCCGCGCCATCTATTGATCAATTCACGCACTAGCTAAGCCGCACCGCAGCGCTCGGACGGACGGACAGACAGACAGACAGACAGACAGACAGACAGACGGACGGACGGACGGACAGACAGACAGGCTCCCATGCTACGCGTTCCCATACATCTGAATGAAGCGAGCACCGCGGCGCCATCACGCCATCTAGTGAGCGCTTCATAAAACCAGAGCTGGCTACATGCATACTACTACTACAGAGGTGTCAAGGCGGTAAGGAGGGCTAGTTGGTTGGGTCTCGCATTCATATTGTGGTAGTGCTGACGAACAAACAAGGACAAAAGAAGACACAAATATACGGGACGGGCGCTAGACATCAACTGGCTTTACTTTTTTTTGAAAAAAACCATACAGGATGAACAAGTACACGTGATCGCCCGCGCAGACATCCACAGGCGCAGGTGCAATGCGCATTTTGTTACCACCTTACGTTGGCAAGATTCAAGCTAAGATATTCATACTCTTTCTGTGGCAAGGCGATAGAAGGAACACTTACGCACTCGTTTTTGTGAGCATTAATCGCTACCACCTCTATGATTTCACGTGTCATGTGGTCTTTGCCTTTTCTTAGCACACGTGTCGCTCTGAATGCCGGAGCACACCCACACCTGCGGCAATGGACCGCCAAATGCCCCTCCCCCCCTCCCCCGCTGCCTGCGCGTCAACTGCCGCACGGTGCTCAAGCAATCGGACATTGAGTTGAGACAACGCCCAGTCTGACCAATATAGCACCTTCCGCATGAAAGCCGAATCTTGTACACAACGCCAACTTCGCATGGCACAAACGGGTCGCCGTGCTGCCTGGTGCATGCGTTGTTGCGTTTGCGCCCGTTGACTGCCGGGCAAACGCGCACCAACTTATCCGGAGCCGTGAAAACCACCGGCACTCCGCATTTCGTTGCCACCTTCTTTAGGCGG